>JAODAL010053969.1:0-24929 GCA_025379985.1 Phyllomedusa bahiana | reverse complement strand
ACATAACGTTTTACGGCGGGAATGCCCCCCCACCTGAAAAAACCCTTTTTGAAAGCCATGTACGTGAGGTCTGCGATACTTTTGATTTGGGATACAATTTACCAGCGTGCATTTTTTTTCCTGGACACTCCCCGGACAACCATCAGAAAAACCCTGCTCAAAATGGATCCCCATTAATTTTGGGAAGTTTTTTTAAACAAATTTTCTTAATATTGGAAAATTGGGGGTATATCCAACACCGAATGGTCCCGATTTTTGTCAGCTATCATTCCATTTCTGATTTTTTTTTTAAATCACTTTTGGGTTTTGTTTGATGTATTGGGGAATTTCCTATCTTTAGAGTCTTTCATTTTGCCGCTCTTTAACATCCTTTGGGGATCCCCGCCGTGATAATCTTTCCTGGATTGTTTACATTCATCTTGATAATCATCACCCCCTACCAGTTTCTCCGGACCTGATCTTTTCCCCCCAACAGGTATGCCTTATGAACGTGTTTTGGGGTAAAATTTTTTGGAATGGAAAGTGTTCCCTGCTGAACCTTGCTGAGTCCTAGCTCAATACAGGATCCGGTTTTTCCCAGTTAGGGTCGTCCAAAAACGGGGATCACCTGGAACTAAAGTGTGGGTAACCAAAGATTGAAAACATTGTTTTTAATGAAAAACAAAAACAAAGGTATGGCGGAACATCCCCCCTCAAGATAACGGGAGGTCATCGATTATTGCCCACCCCTGGCCCCTGTAAAGAGCTACTGTACCAAACAAAAATGTAGAGAGGATAGGAACCACAATCACGCTTACATATTTATTAAAAATTTATGGGGTTCATGAAATTTGGTTTTTAGTCCATCATCAAAAGTGTGCAACACAGTGTATGTAAACATTAGTATCCCGATCTTTTTCAAAATAAAAATTTTCCCACAAAGACATTTAGGGAAAATAGCACCCGGGCCCATTGTAACTTGGGGGCCCAGTACTTATGCATTAAAAAAATAAAAAGTGCACAGAAACTGCTCAATCTTAAAAAGTAAGAAAAAAGCTCACTTGGGGGCCTACTACATTTCATAGGAAACAAAAAATCTGGTAGAAACAAGATATTTTGAAGTTAGAGACTTCACATAGCACCCCTTTTAGAGACCTCTTTATGGATTTGTTGTCTTGAAAAACTTTCCTTTTCTGACAAAAAACAGGACTGAGATGCATACAATAATAAGAATACCCAGAGCCCTAACAAAGGGGGGTTTGATTTGTAGAAGGGGAACCCGTAGTTTTAATACTTTTTTTAGCTTCTGGGCCCTAACGGGGAATTAAGCAAGGGTGGCTATATGAATTTGGAAGGGTAATAAATAAAAAGTTTTTTTCTGAAGGGTAAAATGAGCGAACCCTTAAAAATTTAGTTTTTACAAAGCCCAAAAATTTGAGAATTTCGTGTTCGAAGTTCGAGTCGAACTCAAGCCGAACTTTCAAACCCTGTTAAAGCAATGGGAAAGGATGACCTTGTTAATTTTTATACCCATTCAGGGTGTGAGGAGTAGCTTCAATAAGCAACCATGAACAGTAAGAATGGAGTAAGTGGAAGCAACTTAGTGAGAAATTTGCTCTAAGGGGTATGTTCACACAATGTACGGCCCACAGTCCATCATGTGTTTGGGGAGCTCGCACTAAAATGTGTGTACCCCTGCCGGCGGAGGTGGTGGGAATTGCAGCCCACCATGCCCCGCATTGACATTCGATAACTTAACACGCGTTGCGTAAATTCGCTGCGAATAATTGACATGTCACTTATCTCCTCGCGCATACAATACGATCGTATTGTACGAGCGGGGAGATTAGGCTTAACCCATAGTTCTCTATGAGAACTATGGATTATCGTAATTTCAGAACGCATCTCACCCATTTTAGAGCACAAATAGGTGGTGAAATTACCCCGTGTAAACATACCCTAAGAGTCACAGAAAAAAATTCCAATCTAAAATAGATTAATTCGCTTTTAATGCATAACTGAAAAGATGAGGACAGCAAGGAATAGGTTATAGAGGCTAGCAGTTAATAAATGGGGGGCCCCATTTACACAAGGAGAGACACCATATTGGGGAAAATGCACATGTAACTGGCAGGAACCTCCCTATCACATTTTTTGCACCATAGCCAAGAATCATGTCATATATGTGGTGGCAGCGCAAGAACATTCCAACGGGGAACAAGGAGGTTCAGCTGGCAGGGCCATAGTTATACTAGGGTGCTGGGTAGCCAGTGGTCTGCTTGTCCAGTCTTCTTTTAAACTTTTTAATTTTCAGGACCCTTAGCCGCTAAATCAAATGGGGCCCTCGCCCATTATTAGTTCCTATTAGCTCCTAACATATCACTGGGCCCCTTTTTGACGAGGGCCCCTAACAAGAGTACTGCCCTATTGGCACCCATGCCGGTTATCATGTGCCATTTCCAATACCGGTATCTTCTTTTGTGTCAAAGGGGCTTTTGTAACACGTCAGGATGCAGGGCCCAGTAGCAGCTGCTACCGCCAGGGGTGCCAATAGGGCAGTATGGGCAGTATGCCTGTCATGGGCCATCATCAAAAAGGGACCCACAAATCTGTTAAAAAAGTAGGAAGTAGTAATGGATGGGAGGCCCCATTTGATTTGGCTGTATGGGGCCAAAAACGATTAATAGACTTATGGCAGACTGACTGATGAATGTGACTGATGTTTAATATATGACTGATGAATGTGTATTGTCACATTGTTCAAGAAGACGTGCTACCCGTTTACCTAGACGGTGACATCAGCAACCGGGCAAAAACAAAATCGTCCAGAGATCCACTCCTGAATTCATCTGATAAATTGTCAGACGAATCCACAATCTCAGGGGAACAACGGATATGTTTTTGTCATTTATCACCCCCGCTTAGCTGTGCTGAAGTTGCGTTTCGAGATAAGGCTGGCTGCCGGGAAGGATAAAAAGTGATGTGGCGGTCGAGCAATCTAGGCCATTCATCCATTTTGGACACCCAGAATATTGATGGGTCCCCGATCAAGTCCAAAAACATCGAGTTGAGTCCACAGGAAGTCATGGACCCAAGCTCGAAGGTCTTTCCTAGTGTGTACGAATGCTGCCCTGCCTTGTAGGCATTGGTGGGGGGGGTAAAAACCGCATTAAAAATGTTAACCAGTGCGCTTCTGCCATACTGCCTGCTGCTGCGGCCAACTTCCAATTCTAGCTGCTGGTCACATTGCTGAGCAGACGTTCCACATGTACATTAGAACAGCGAAGAAGATGCAAACAGAAGTCTCCAGTTGTCCAATGAGTACTGTCGCAATTCCAGTATTTTACTGTCAATTATTGAGTGTGTGGAAGGAAAGTTGTTTCACGTCTGATTATAGTAAACATGGATCAAGGAGGGTGAACCACCGAGTAATCTCGTTGCGTTTTGTTGCCTTGAAGCGTGGATACATTTGCAGGTAGGGTAGCACCCAAACACCTTGGTCATGTGTGAGATTGCTGCCAGGGATCACTCATGCCTTGGTGTCGAGGGGCACTAACTGGACTTCCTCCATCATCTTTCTCTCCTCCTAAATCTGTGCCAACCTCTTACCACCAAGAAGGGTAATCGGTACGGTGGTGAGGACGAAAAAGCCCAACCGCCGCCGCCCACTTGAGGTACTCGGCCTGACTTGGGTTTAAACTCGACGTTGCAACGGCCCCCCTCGGGTCGCAAGGTCAGCCAGATACTGTTCCACTGTTTAACCCCTGTCCACAGACAGCACAGGGAGACCAAACAACTGCTGCCACGGTGCTTTTCTCCCTCGTTTAGTTATAAGACCGGGTCCCCGTGACCGACTTACAACGGTCAGGAACCAACCCTGGGGTACATATACTTAGACCGAGTACTGAGGCAGTGAGTCCGATGATCAAGACAGACTAACTCAGATTAAAGTTTATAGATTTAATATCCATTGAGGGCACACTAGACAAACATAAACAAAAAGATAATATTATAACAGGTGAAGAGAAGTGCAAATACAAGCATGGGTTACAGACAAAAGGCGAGTTAAAATGGGTCGTTACCTAGGCCTACACGAGGGGCGTATGTGGTCCTGGCTGCTGTGTGTGGATGTTCCTGGGAGACTGCTTCTTAGGTACCCCCCTCCATGGAACAACGCAGAGCCACACGGGCTCCTGCGTTATATCTGTGTATGTGAACAAGCCCTCATGGGGCAGCCCCCTTTCACGCCCCCACACACCCCTGGGATTGGTCTAAGAACCCTCCACTCAGGGTCAGCAGTTTCTGATACAAAAACAAAAATGTACTATCTCGCAGGCTTGGCACAGAACCGAGCCGGTGGCACCATCAGAACCGGCTGGGCCCTACACGGCTCCTTGGATATCAAACTCGCCTATCTTATGGGCCCCGTAGATCCGGTTTCTGGATATCTCAGTCCCCATGCGCCCTGGAAATGGTTTCTAGTGGCGTGCGGGGGATTTCCATAATTTTGAGAATATGAACTCGCCATGCACACAGTATGACTGATCGCCTAATTAAATCGATATGAAAATAATCGTAGAAATGGATCCGACTGGGTTGGATTTGATTGAAGCCTTTGAAGCTTGGGTGTTGGTAAGCAAGCATTTTGTTCAGTGCTAATTAAGGGAAAGGAGAGTCTTTTGAGTGTAATCTCAGATGTCCTTGCAGTGTCGAACAGTCCTACCGAAAGGCATTAACAATAGGGCTTGATTACTGTTGTAAATAGAGCATGTCCTGGGCTGGGGGCAGCTGTGATATCTGACTGAATACGAAATATGGGGAATAAGTCATGTGAATTTCTTCCTCCACACCTCCCCCCCTTTTGAGGGCGCAATGATGTCAGCATACCACTCGGTACGTTCCCCAACGCGGCCACTGCCCCTTCACCCTTTCCGGACAGCCCATCGGCGAGCCGTGGTCTTGGCCCTTCCGGTGGCAATGGCGAAGCAACCTCCCATTGTGTTCTCCGGAGACCGAGTGTGTAGCAGCTCGTAAGGGTTGTGGTCGTCTCCCTAATGAAATGGCCCCGTATAGAAAGGTTGCAGCCGCTGCAGGGCCCCCAACTATCGCTCAGGCCATTCTTTTGTCCAGCATAAGCTTTTCCGGCTCGGTACATAATGGGATGTTCCTGTCCCGTTGGGACCACCAGGCTGCAGCACAGCACCAAGGCCCAAAGTCACTGCGTCGGTTTTGTACAATAAACAGCCGGGTGAAGTCGGTGGCTCAGTAGTACTTGGGCAGCTGGACATAGGCGGCCTGATGTGCTTGGAAGGGCCTTCTCGCAGTCGTTTGTCCAATTCGACTGCGGAGGGAACCTCTTCCTGATGAGGTCTGTCAGGGGCTTTGGCCCAGGCTACTATAGTGTGGAAAAAACCTCCTATCGTACCCAGCTGTGCCCAAGAAGAACATCACCTGCTCTTGGTCCTGGGGGAGGGCCAGGAAAGCGATGCATCCCACTATTTCCGGGCCTCTGACTTCCAGTCCCCCGGACCTACCCGGTGCCGCGCAGGTAGTGGACCTCAACTCATGCCCATCTGGCACTTTTCTCCGCTTGATGTCCAAGCCTTCCAGTGACCTCGTCCGAGCACCTGCGTCATTGCGGAGGTGTTCCCTCCCAGGTGGACTGAATAACGGTCTATGTCAGTCGCAGGTACGCAGCCCGCGAACCCTTCAATTCCTTAAACAGCGTTGTTTACCAACCGCTGAAAAGTGGCAGGCGGGCAATTGCTTCAGATCCGAAAAAACAAAAAAAAAAAAACGGCATGACGGTGGACTCTTACAGTCCGAATGGGGTGAATAAAGACGAGGCGTTCCCTTGCCATCACGGGTCAGGGGATCTTCCACTATCCCCTGCTCAGATCCATGATGGTCAGGGTACTAGCCCCGGGCAACTGATCGAGCTGTTCATCGAATGCGTGGCATTGGGTACCTCATCGTTGACCGGACAGCGTTGACCCCCAGTAGTCCCACGCAGAACCGGTGGTCCATCCTGTCTTGGGGACGGAGTAATTCAGACTAGGCCCAGGCACAGTTGTAACGCCTGGATGACCCCCCACTTTCAGCATCACGTCATCTCCTCACGCATGTGCTGTTACACTTTAGGGGAGATTCCGATATGCAGGAAGCGCCGTTATTAGGTGGGTGATCCCCGGTGTCCACGCTGAAAGGACTGCTGACTCCAACCTTCCATGCACATTAGGAACAAAGCCCTGAAGGGGTAGAGATTGTCCAACAGCTGTGGACCTGTTGTCCCCTATGAGCTGTCCACAATCCTCCACATCCTCTATGGATCCAATCTGCCCTGACCGGGTCTAAGCATGTCCAAAGAGGTTCTCGTTCTCCGTCACACCTACTCGGGCAGTGTTGCACACGGTAAGGGCACAGTGCCTCCCCGCTCATGATGCGCCTCATCATGGTTCACAACGTGGAAGCCTACCCCTCCCGGTCGTGGTCCAGGGTGCGTTGAGTTGCTTGTTGCACGACATATGGGCCTTCCAAGGCTGCCTGAAACTTGTCCTGTGGTACGGGGGACCAGGACACACACTTTCTGACCCACCTGGTAGTCCTCTCACAAGCATTCTGGTCGTACACTGCTTCTGGACTGCCTGGGCCCGTGCATATTCCTCGTGCACTAGCTGTTGTCAAGGCCTGCATTATGTCACGAAGCGCACAACATACTCAATGACCGACACCCTCCGGTTTGCTAAATCTCCTTCCCAGGCCACGTCCTGCACCAAGCCAGGGGCCCCCGCAGAACGCTCGCCCATCACGAGGAGCGCGAAGGGAGCGAAAACCGTTGAGGCCTGTGGAACTTCCCGGGTAGCGAAATAGTAGGTGTGGCAGGTACCGCTCCCAGTCTAGCCGTGGTTGTCGACCAACATCTTAAGCACAGCTTCAGGGTGCCATTGAGACCGTTCACACAGGCCATTAGTCTGCGGGTGTACGGCTGGCCACCAATGTTGCAACCTTATCAGCTTACACAAGGACTGACCCTTAACTAGCGACATGAACTGGGTCCCCCATTCAGTGAGCATTTCCTGGAAAGCCCACTCGAGAGAGAAAATCGTCCAGTAAGGTGGTTAGGCCACCTTTTTGGCCCAAATTGGACACAAGGCTACCGCTTCCTCCCGGTACCGAGTGGCATAGTCTACCACCAGTCAGTACGAACGTTTCCCGGAGCTGCTGTGAATGGACCAACGTCCCCAATTAAAACCACAGGCCACCCTCCTGAAAGGGCTCGTCTATGATAGCAGAGGTACCAGTGGGGCTTTGTGGCCTCGCCCTCGCCTTCCCCACTCCTCTGACAGGTGTCCCGCACAACGGCAGTAGGGCAGCCCACACGTCCCCATCGTTTGGCCAGTAGAAATTGCTGGGCCAGCCTTCCTTGGTCTTGGTGAATCCCAGGTTTCCCGGAGCCATCGGAAACCTCCATGCTCAACCCACAACAACCACCTCCCGTGAACGGATAGGGAACCAACAAACCCTCGTTCCCTGGGCCAACTACTCCCGTGAACCCGGTCGGACCGTCACGTGGTAGCAGCGTCTTGGTCCAGACCACCCGCGCGGGATCTGTATTCCAAGGGTGGCTGTGCCTGCCTGCTCCTGAGAGCATTCAGGCTGTTCCGTCAGCCGCAACGCTGCCTGAAACTCTCAGACTAGACTTGGCCAGTATGGACGAGACTGCCACGTCATCTGTCGTTTCCCTGTGGACCTATCGCCTTGCCTTCACCTACCCGTGCCTTACCAGGTCCGAGGGAGGATACCGTCTGGCCCCGAGGGGCCTCCATGGCGCCTGGCCACCCACTGCGCTTGACAGCGGCCATTGACCGCGCTGCAAACGCTGGGGGGGCTCCCTCCCCCACAGTCGACTAATAAGTCCCAGTCTGCTTGGCCTAACCTGACCCTCTGACATCCTGTTTGTAGGGCAATACCTGCTCTGTGGCCTTTCTGGGAGCCCTGCCTCACCTGCAATGCTCCCCCACTGTAGCTGACTGCCCCCTGTCTGTCCCCTCGATGCCACACAGAGGACAACAAATCCACGCAGGCTGTGCTGGACACAACCTGCTAGCCACTATTGCAACCCTCTGACCTTTTCTCCTACCACAGGAAGGAGAGGGGACACAACACACGCTCTCATGTCACCCACTCCCCATACTCTCCTCAGTATGCATGTTCACAACATTGTCCACAATATTAAGCATGGGTTGGATGACACATCACAATTAGGGGTAGCAGACCTGGGGCTTCATGGCCTCAAAACGGCTTACCACCGCCCCAAGGTCTGGTCCCTTATAACAAAATACTAGCTGGAATGTTCGGCGATACCTCACCTCCCGCATTCCCTGCTCGACACCCTCAGTCCAAATACACCCTGCAACTGGCAGTGCCGGCACAGCAATCCGCTCCAAATCCGCAGACAGCGCAGGTCTTTCCGTGTATCATTTCCTTTGGGACACCAAGAACAGCACAGGCCGACCACAGTCCATTTTCCGCGCCGGGTCCAAGATCCCATAGGCAACAGGAACCGTACCCTACTGTGACTGTCAGGGTAGTTTATCAAGGTGCCCTTCCCCCACCCCCACCAACACCCCACACAAAACATTGGGGGCCCTTGATAAGGGGACTGGGACGGGCCCGTCTTTCGCTGGGGACATGCGTCCGTTGAAATGTCCCGGCTTGTTTGCAAAGGTGACAGAGACGGGATTCCCCACAGATGTCTGGAAGCATGGCTGGGGGCCCCCTGGGCTTAGGGTATAGGACAACTGGCCCAGCAGGCATCTTACCCTCTCCAGCTGGGGTGCTTCCTGGCCTCCGGTGCCGATTGTAGGCTATAATCGTCTGCAAGGGTTTTCTGTGGCGGTTGGCTCCCCACAGTTCCGTCACTGAAGAGCTGCTGGAGGTCCTCTGGCATTCCACAAAAACTGCTCTGTTGCAATGAGCTCCTTCAGCCTGCGGAACGTGTGTGAACTTTAAAAACCCCGAGGTCCACTGGTCCGACGGCTCTCTGGAGGGCCCGCCTGTGGTCGGCCCACTGTCTGTTGGACCCCCGATGCAACTCCGGAGATTCTTCCTGTACATCTCAGGAAGAGGTGTACTGCTGGATCAAAGCCTTGCTTGATGTCCTCGTAGGTCATGGTTGGATCAGCTGGGCAGTGTTCCCCGAAGATCTCCAGAGCTTTACCTTCTGAGACGGGAGTCAGAAACCGGACCAACTGGTCCTCAGTCAACATGTGCTGGCGGCACATTTTATTCAATGCCAGCATGAAGGAGTCACAGGTCTCACCTTTATCCTGCATGGGAAAGTCCTCCCACCCTCAACTATGGACCTGGACTCAGGAGCTCTTGACTGGCCGTGGTGGACTGTGGTCATTTCCACTGTAGCACCCGTAATATGGTGTCACGTCCCCGCTACGATCCTCGGACCCGCCTCCCGACTACGGCAGCTGCCGCTCTAGCGCGCTCGAGACGTTCCGCAGCATCCGCCTCTATTCCGCTCGCGTGACGTTCTCAGCTGGCAAGGAGAGCCTTTTATGGGTGTCGAGGTCTCCTGCTTCAAGATTAGCAAGGGCATCTTGCAGGAGAATAGCTGAGGCTGATCTGCCCAGCTGCGCCAGACTGACCACATGCGACTGCTCCTTAGGAGCCCGAGCCTGGACTCCTCCTCAGCCCTATAGTCCATAGCCGTGGTCCTGGGCCGAGCTCCTCCTGGCTCACTTCAACCGACTGTTTCCTCTGGGCCTACAGCTTTGCCCTTGCTACAGAAAAAAAAAACCCAAGCCATTCTTTGCAACCCCTTGGTCACTTGACACAAAAACTGCAACCTGAATGCACTCTGTATTTGCACTCTGACTGGTCTAGTGCTGAGTTAGTCTTAAGACCCCAGCAGCAAAACCCACTGCTGGTAGTCCTTAGTGTCTGTGATTTACGGGACACGCACTCACACAACCTATTGTCTTGATCCCACGCTCTGCCCCCAAATATGTGACGAAAAAGCCCAACCGCTGGCCCACTTGAGGGACGACGGCCTGACTCGGGGTGTATCTCGACGCTGCACGGCCCCTCTCGGAGTGCGCAAGGTCAGCCAGATACTGTTCCACTGTTAACCCTGTCCACACAGGCCAGGAGACAAACAATGCTGCCACCATTCTCTCATTTAGTATAAGACCAGTCCATGACCGACTTACAACAAGGTCAGGAACCAACCCCTGGGGTAGCTATATATCTTTAGACCGAGTACTACCCGTGTGAGGCCGATGATCAAAGACAAACTCAGATTAAAGTTTAAGATTTAATTAGCCTTTGAGGGCACACTAGACAAATTATACAAAAGGATAATAGTATACAGGTGAGAGAGAGGGCAAATAAAAGCATGGGTTACAGACAAAAGGCATTAAAATGGGTCGTTACCTTTGGCCTACACGAGGGGGTATGTGGCCTGGCTGCTGCGTGTGGATGTTCCTGGAACTGCTCTTAGGTACCCCCCCCAGGGATCAAGCAGAGCCCACACGAGCTCCTGCTTATATTGTGAGGGACAGCCCACATGGCGCCCCCTTTCACGCCCCCACACACCCTGGGCGGTCCTAAGAACTCCTCCACTCAGGTCCATGCATTTTTCTGATACAAACACAAAAATGGCTATAACTCGGCAGGGCCTTGGCACAGAACCGAGCCGGTGGAAACCATCAGAACCGGCTGGGCTACACACGGCGCCTGGATATCAAAAAAACGCCTATCTATGGGCCCCGTGGGTTCTGGTTTTCTGGATATCTCAGTCCCCATGTCCCCCTGGAAACCTGGAAATGGGGCTGTGCGTGCGGGGGAGTTCCATATTTTGAGATTTTGAACTCGCCATGCACCAGTTATAGCTGGTCGCCTATAAACCCGATATGAAATATCGAGACGACCCGACTGGGTTGGATTGATTAAAAGCCTTTGAAGTTTGGGGGGTTGGGGGCAGCATTTTTCAGTGCTAATTAAGGGAAAGGAGAGTTCTTTGAGGTATCCAGATGTCCTGCTGTGCGAACATCCTACCGAAAGGCATTTACAATGGGCTTGATTACTTGTAAATTGAGCTTGTCCTGGGCTGGGGGCAGCTGTGATATCTGACTGATACGGAATTGGGGATGAAGTCATGTGAATTCTTCCTCACAGGTGGTATCCACCCCTGCCTCATCATCCTCCTCAACTTCCTCATCCTGACTGTCACCAGAGGCCTGGTTAGCGTCATTCCCTCTACTTTGTGAGCTGAACTGCCCTCCTGCACCCTCCCTGGACCTCGAACCACCACCTAAAGAAGCACAATAGAATTGGGAAACAGTCAGTCCTTCTACATTCGATGGCGAGTAAGGCTCTGTGTCCAACTCGTCCTCCTCCACTACTGCCGGGACCTGCTGCAGAGATTGTAAAGTTTTTTACAGTAAAAATATGACCACAATGGTCATGCTGACAACGCCATCATCCTGACTGACCATTTTGATTGCGTCTTAAAAATGGTCAATGATGTTGCAGAAATCCTTCACCTGCCTCCACTTTCTATGGCTCAACACCCTGTGGTTGCACCACTGCTCGTCAGGCCATGCGACACTTCATACTGCATAATGGTATTACGCTGCTCCCACAATCGCTGGAGCATGTGGAGTGTGGAATTCTAACATGTTGCCACATCAACAATGAGATGGTTGGCAGGGAGGCCCAGATCACGCTGCAACGCTTCCAGTCGTGCCGAAGCAGGGTGTGAATGCTGGAAGTGTGAGCTAAGACCTCAAGCCTTAATCGGCAGACAGCTAAGACCCGGATAGCGCTTGAGAAATTTCTGCACAACCAGGTTCAGGACGTGTGCCAGACAAGAGATGTGCATATGTCTACCGATCCTAAGAGTGATAAGGAGATTTCTCCCATTGCTGCACAACACATTGCCTGGCGCCAAGTTCTTAGCACTCAGCCACTGGTCGGTCTGAGTGCGCAGAGCTGACCACAGCTCTTGACCTGTGTGACGGTCTCCAAGACAGATTAGTTTCACAACGGCCTGGTTTCTCTTGGCATGTGATGCTACCTGTCGAGGTTCGGGATCTGGACCCTGATCCATTCCAGCAGTGTGGAAGAGTGTCCGCCGAGACCCATCACCAGAGGCACTGTCATCCACCCAACTCACCCAGTGGGCAGTCAGTGAATTGTAACGTCCTTACTTTCCATGTTCTGTAGTGAATGGACTTTTTACACAGATCACCAACGCGCTTTGATCTTTTCTGCAACGTGGGGGGCCATGGCGGAACAATTTTTCGGGAAAAGAAAGAAATACCTATGGCATCGATATTGGGACACCCTACCATTTTGGGGCGGAACTCATCGTGCCCACCAGGCAAAAACAACTTTTTTCCCAAAGGGCTAACACCCGGCAATCCGACTTTCGGGCTTTTGGTTTTAGGATGTTGGGTGAAAGTTTTGACTGTGTTGATGGGGGTGGGAAGGCCGACATGTTTGGGGACTGGGATGGTCTTGCTCAGCTGCTCCGCACTCGGGGGCAGGGGACCCTTTGGTCTTGGAATGGCAGAGGGGGAGGGGCCCCGAAATGTCACGATGTTTGGAACCCCAAAACCTCGTGGCCTTTTTTTTTCCCTCCGGTTTCTTTCCAAAAGCAATTCATGCTTTACATGAATTTTTTCTTTTTCAGCTCTTTGGTCTTAAACAAAATAATTCTTTCCTCTACGACGATTAAACGGCAAACTGGCATATGACACCACCAGCAACCTGAGTTTGTTTTGAAAAAGGCCCAGGCTTCCAGTCCTGGACCTTTTCGCGGTGAAAGCCTAGTAGCTGTGTTCCCTTCCCCCCACTGACCACGGCGGGGAGAATTCAGGGGACTTTTTCACCGCCCTCCCCTCTTTTGCCCGGACCGCACGGCACTACCCCATCATCCTCCCCTCCTTTGATGAGGGCCGCCCCGCCATTTTCTCTCAAAAGAAATTTGGAATCGAAATGCCCCTCATCATCACAGGGTGACTTCCTCTTCTTGACATCTACTCCCAACGCAGACTAGGGGCCACAGGCACTGCGAGGCCACAACCCTCGGTTTTCTGTCAATGGACCAGCTTCTTTCCCCTCCTCCAAGGCACACTTTGGGGGTTCAAGCAACAAAGTCCCCTCTTTGACCTCTTGTCTTTTGAAATCCTTCTGACCCAAACCCGCATGTGTGATCAAAAGCTCTTCAGAACAGGATTATCGGACGGCCCGTATTTTGGGTGCCCTTTTTTGCCCAACGAGAAAGGGGGGAAAAAATTTGCGGATAAAAGGTGGAAACCACTGAAGAACAGATTTCCCAACCAGTAAGAGACACACAGAGAACCGACCAAGGCGTTGACGGGCCTGACTTTCCTGCGACTGACCAATGTCTGGCTTTGTGTTGTCCAAAACACGGGAAGGATCCTTTGTCTTGACCTCTAGCTCACCTCCAAACCCCCCCTTCCCCTTTACCACCCTCTTTCCCATTTTTAAAAAAGATAAAAAATAAAAATATAAAGATTTTCACGGCTCTTATTGAAAACGTCCCAAAGACTGCAAACCCCAAAACTGCCTTAACCCTATATTTTGCAAATAGGATTAAAAATAAAATTTTCAAAGAACATCTGTTGAACAGGTCTTATGGAATAACCCTGGAACAAAAGCAAAATAAACAACTGTTTAGTATCCTTATATTTTGCAACTAGCAAATGGGATAGAAATAAATTTTTTCAATAGAATATCTGTTGAACAGGGCCCTTATGGAAAAACCCCGGGCAGCAAAACAGCAAATCCCCCTACTATTTTAAAACTCTATGATTTCAACATGCTAAAAATTTTCCCCACGGGCGTACCCCAAAACAGCAGACATGCCTTTTGGGGGGTACTCAGACGAAATGTGAAAGATACGACAGAAATTTTAAAAAAACCCCCTAACTTCCTGTGTAAAATTTCCCAAGCTTACTGTCCCCCCCCCCCACCCCAACAAATCAACAAGCAGATTTTCCTTTATAAAATTGCTGTAATGGGTCCGCTGCATTGACTGCAGACTAGAGAGCAGTGTGTTCAGTCAGAGTTTTGAGCTGGAAATGGCCTCAACAGGAAAACAGTTAATAGATTAACAGGCATTGATTCACAACCAATGAGACCCACACACTCACGGGGAGTTTTTGGAAAATTCTCATTTCGCACTGATTGATGGCGCCAAACAACGCAAGAACAAAGTGAAAGAAAAAATGGCGGCTAACGCATTTGTTAAAACCAAACTTTACTCCAACAAACCATTAAAACTCAGTTCTGCTCAATTGGGAAAAAACAAAAGTCAAGTCGAATGAACCTTTTCTCAATTTTTGCTAAACACAAAAGGGACATTAGCAAAGGGACATGTCCTTGGGATAGTCCTACAAGCCCCTATTGCTTCTTCTGTAAATTGTATAGGAAATTAGGGTGGCATGTATAAGGGGGCGCACCAATAGGGGTCTTTTCAGCCATATGCACCACCCCTTTCGCATTTTTTTAAAAGGGCCCCCGTACCCAAAATATCAGGGCAAGCGGCACTTTGTAAGGGCCTAAATTTGGGGGATGGAGGCGTGGGGGAATGGTGCACAATAAACCGACAAAGCTATAGATTCGTTGGGGCATTTCAGACCTTTTACTGCGGGAACAAAAACCACTTTAAAAAATCTAAAAAACCTCCCCTTTGTTTAACCAGGTTTTTTTTCCACCAAAACCCTTTGTTTCCCATTAAAAATTTGTGTCAAAAAGGAAAACCTTTTTAAAAAAAAAAAAATCTTTCTGTAAGGGAATATTTAAGTTTGTTTAAAGAACAACTGATATATATAAACCCCTTACGCTAACTTGGTTAATAAACACAAAAATTTGGCTACTTATACTTGAAAAAACAATAGCTATTTGGAGATGATTGGATTATTCATTTACTATACTGTTGTAATAACATTTTACAATTTTAACTTGACCATGAAACATGGCTTTCTGTTTACTGCCTAATCTCTAAACAAGTCATTGGAAAGAATTAAAAAAGTTTAGATAATCTGTGCTATATACATCGAGTTTGTTTTTCATCATTTTAATTTTTTGCTAATCTGTATAATATAGGATGCAAAATATTTATGGGAGTATACCCCTGTGATGGCTAATCACACCATACTTATACAACACATTTATTATGGTGGGTCAAAAGGGGTTCCAACCAAGTTTTTACTCGTCTTTCAAGGGCCTAAAAACCCTCCCTTTCATCACCAAAAATGGGGTTCACTACCAGAGTTAGAGCAACAGCAAAGCTAATTAGACAACCTTTTTCCCACCCAGCTTTACAACCCCGTAGTGTATAAGTAGAATACTGTGTATTGGTGGGGGCGGCAACGGGCCCCAGACCCTGTGAGGGGGACCTGCCCAGGGGGGTCGCGGGCTCCGTGCCCCCCGCGCCCGCCCCCCCCTCCGCAGGGGGACCCGGCGCGGCGCTCCCCCGCCCCATCCCTCTGCTTTCCCCCCCCGGGCCCGCGTCCCTTCCCCGGGCCGCACCCTTGAGGCCACACCCGGCCCCCGTCCGTGGCCGCAACTCAGGCGCGCAGTGCCGATTTTCTCAAAATTTTAAAAGGCCAGCGTCCCGATAATTGGTCCATTGTCGGGCGCGGGGTTCTATTTAAGTACCCCCCAGCACTTCCCTCCAGTCTTTTTGGTGTGTTTTTTGGGCGTTTAAAGTATTGGGTTCATCTGATTACCGGCCCAGTCCGTTTGCTCACGTTTCCTGCCCTTTGCCTTTGCCGCCCCCCCTGACCACTCCCATCTCTGACTACGAACCTCTGTGCCGCCCTGCCCTTCTGCCTGTCCCCGACTAGCCCCCGATTACGTTTCTGTACCTCGCTTACCCCGCCGCCATCCAAGCAATCAGTCGGGGGTACGACCGGTAGCCTCACGCGCACAATCCATCCCGCTTTGGGGCGGGCTCGGGTGAAAACCGGGGCTATTTTAATTCCGTTCCCGGCGGGCTTACTATCACCCTTGCTTTGGGCCCACCGATCCATTCCCCCTTTACATACAGACGGGCCATGGATTCCGCCAGGTACCTTTGCCTGATCTCCGGGACATCACTACAGCTGTTGTGCAGCAGAGTCAACGATCGACCACTTGCGGCCAGATCAAACCTGGCGACTCGCTCCTCCCCCGGGCTGCCCCTTTTGCCCGCATCCGTTCTCCGGGATCCATTGCTCACCTCTTTTTGGGACCCTCTGTGCATCTGCCACTCCCCTCACGCAACGATGGAAACCCAAGAACTGCGGGGGTTTTATCACCATGCTCCCCCCCTCGAAATATGGGGGACCAATTCCCACAAGCGAGCCAATGGCCTTCATAATCAGCCTCTTGCTGGAAAACCTTGGGTTGGGGACGCCATTAGGGCGAGGTTCCTCTGACGGCGGGGCCTCCAAACTTTTCCCCCGGGGGTTCCGCACCGTCTTCAAGGAACCAGGGCCTACTTCTTTTCCCCCACCGCTCCGGCTCGCAGGGGGACACCACGGGCGGGTCGTATTTGGGGCAGTTTCGCACTCTCCTTCGGAGCTGGACTGGGAATAACAAGCTGCTTTCGGGGGAAAAAAATTTCCCCTGCTCTTTGGGGGAAACCCAACCATTTACCCCCCAGTGGGTATTGGTTCGCCGAAAAGGAACAAGGCTCCGCCCTTTAACGGGAAAACCGCCCCACGCCGTTTTCCCCCCTTGGCTCCAACTTTCCCCTTCACCTCTTCCTCCCCGACGGGCTCGAAGAAAAACCTATGCAGGGCCGAGAGGGCCCCCCGTCCCGGGGGGAACTTCGCACCGTCTGAAGCAGCTGTCTTCTATTGGGCTTCTGGCCATTTCATTGGGGACTTCCTGCGCCTGGGGAAAATTCCCCACCTAGGCTCGAGAAAGGCGACCCAAGGGGCGAACGGCCTCTCCCCGCTGACCGCCCCTATATATTGGGGCTTCTCCGGGCAGCAAACCTTTCAGCCACCCCCTTTTTTGATTCAGGGTCAGCAGGAAACTTTTAACCCCGAACTTGGGACCATGTTTCGTCTTTCCCTTTACTCCGTTTTCAGAAACCAAGTTCGTCCCTCGTCATGGCGAATGCCTTAAGGAGCTATCCGCTTCCTACGTCCCCCCCCCCTTCGCAAAATTTGGGGCCCTTCAAAGGGGAAATGCCCAAATTCTGTCCTCCCCGATCCTCCTCGGAGTTTTCCTTTGGCCCTTTCCTTGGCACAGGACCATACCCCCCCCTTGTTGAGCACAGGTAAAGTCATCGTTGGGGTTTTCCCCTGTCTCTCTCGCTGCCGTCTAACCGCAACTCGCCCCTCAGGCGCCTCCCGGGAAATCTGCCAAGCCCCTCCAGGTCTACCACGCCATACTGGACTTTGCCGTTTTTTCGAAGACAGGCTGAAACGCTTCCCCCCACACCGGGCCCTTTTACTGCCCATTGACCTGCAACCTGCGTACTCCTCCCCGAGCCCGGGTTTACCCCTCTCCGTCCCAAACAAAGGGGATGTCCAGTACACAAGGAAAACCCCGCAAAGGATTTATCCCAAGTCCTCGTCTCCGGGGTGGGGCCGGCTTCTTTTTTTTGGGAAAAAAAGACGGGGTCCCCCCCGCCCCGCAACGCTATCGGGCTTAATAAAAACCAAAAAAAACCGCTAACCCCCTTTCCCTTGATCTCCGAACCTTTTACCGCCTGCGGGGGGAAAAATTTCTAAACGGGTCTACTGGGGCCTACAATTTAATCCCATTAGGAAGGAAAGAAGGAAAAAGGGATTTAAAACACGGGACCCATTTTCGATATTGGGGGTTTTGCCTTTCGGGCTCTGCAATCCCCGCATATTTCAGAACTTGGGCAAGAGATCTTTCGGGACCTACTCTTGTCGGTAATCGCTACTTTGGGCGATATTCTCACTTTTCCCCAATCCGGGAAATCCCCGCCACCTTGTCCGCCAGGCCTCAGGCGACTTCCCCCACCATCACTCTTTGCCAAACCCGAAAGTCCCTTTGACTCCAGCTTACCCTTTTTAGGGGACATCATCTCAAATATTTCCCGGATGGGGTCCCTTCCCAAAATCTCCGCGTGTTGCAGGGCCACAACCGTGGGCCTTCGGGCCATTCAAGTTTTTGGGGTTTCCAATTATTAAGACAATTTTTCCCCCACTTTCACACTTGTGGGCCCCCTTTTGGGGTCTGACTAGGAAAATGCCATCCCCAAATCCTGCCCCAAAAGGCCAAGAAGCCTTCAACCGGGTCAAGCGGCATTTTTTTCGGGTCCGGGCCTGTCCCCCCAACCCTAACCGTCCGTTTTTTCTGGGGTGGATGCTTCCTTTTATCGGGCGCCGGGGCTGTCCCCTCAGAGATCCCCGTGGGAAAAAACCATAAATTGGTTTTTTTTTCCCAAACATTTCTCCTGCCAAAAACTATTTCCCTATTATCGTGAATTACTGCCAAAAACTGGGTCAAAGAATGGCTCATCTACTGGGGGGGGCTCACCACCCCTTGACATTTTTAAGACCCCAAAACCCCTGATCTTTAGCGGGTCAACGCCCAACCCCCGCAACCAGTGGTCACCTACCCCCCGGGAAGACTATGTGGGCCTGGCCTTGCGCCCCCAAATCCTAAATGGGGCCCCTTTTCGGTTTGAAAGGAGTCATAGGCCTTCAGGGCCCCCATTTTACTGGGGCCCACTCTTTCCCCCGGGCTAGGGGCTTTTTTTCTGCCTTCTCTCCGTGCCCGTAAAAGGTTTCCTCGCCACAAACCCGGGCCACAGCCGCTCCCCTTGCCGGGCCCTGGACCCATGACCTTTGGGGGGTTCATTACTGGTTCCCGCCCCACTGGAAACAGGGAAATTTTGTGACGCGACCGTTTTCCAAAATGGCCCCATTTATCCCCCCCTGGTTACCCTCTCCCCCCCCCTTCCCAACATTTTTTCATCACATTTCCCTGACTTTTTTACAAATTGGGCTCTGACGGGAGCAAAAATTTATTGAAAAAATTTTTCGATTTGGTGTTTCCAGGGTCCATTTGACTTTTTCCGCAAACCCCCAAAATTGGAGTTCAGTCTTGATTACCTGTGTACCAGTCCGCTTGCTCAAGTTTCCTGACCTTGCCTGTTTGCCGCCTGCCCTGGCCGTCTGACAGTCTCTGAGTACGAACCTCTGCTACCTGCCCTGTCCTTCTGCCTGTCACCGACTACGCCTCCGGATTATGTTTTTGTACCTCGCTGTACCCTGGCCGCCATCGCAAGCAAGTCACGTCAGGGGTAACGACCTGGTAGCCTCACGCTGCAGCAAGTCCATCCCACTTTGCGGCGGGCTCTGGTGAAAACCGGGGGCTACTTAGATTCCGTTCCCTGGCGTGGCTTAGCTATCACCGCTTGCGTTGGCCCAGCGGATCCACTCCTCCGTTACAGACACTGTATGTGTAGTTAGTGGCCACACTGCTGAGGTTTTGCTTGTTTTGTTTTTCTGTAGTGCATTGAACTATGCTGAAGAATAAAACTGGCTTAGTCCAGTTTAACCCCTCTAAAGAAAAAAAAATATGACTCTTCATTTTTCTCCTCCCCGCCTTCCAAAAGCCATAAGCTTTTTATTTTTCCATCTACATAGACAAATGAAAGCTTTTATTTTGTGGGACAAGATGTACTTTCTAATGGTGTCATTCATCATACCATAGAATATACTGGGAAACTGCCCAAAAATTGTGGGGTAAAATGTGGAAGAAACATACTTGCGTTATGTTTGCGGGTGTTTCCTTTTACGGCGTTCAATCTTCAGTAAAAATGATGTGATATCTGTATTTTACAAATCTGGCAATACCAAACATGGAGAATTTTCATTATGTTTTGGTACCATAAATAAATTCCAAA
Source organism: Phyllomedusa bahiana (assembly GCA_025379985.1). Classification (NCBI taxonomy): domain Eukaryota; kingdom Metazoa; phylum Chordata; class Amphibia; order Anura; family Hylidae; genus Phyllomedusa; species Phyllomedusa bahiana. The sequence goes on along the minus strand of JAODAL010053969.1, from coordinate 5,023 downwards.
CATTTTTTATTTTGAAATTTGTGCAGTCACGCAATTTTCTGCAACCAAAAACTTTTTTGTACAAAAATCTACGGACTTGTTTGAGGGTGCCTTGTTTGCAGACTGAAGTGTACTTTTTATTGCTGTCAATATGGAATGCATGGGACTTTTTTGATTAATTTATTCTAATTTTTAGGGGACATGAAACGACCAAAAAAAACCACAATTTTGGCATTTGTAATTTTTTTTTCTTCTACGGTGTTCAGCGTACAGGATAAATTGTTATATTTTAATAGATCAGACTTTTTAGTATGTGGCGATACCAAATATGTGTAATTTTTTTATTGTTTTGTTTGTAAAATGGAAAAAGGCAGGTGATTTGAACTTCTAATTTTTTTTATTTTTTTTACACTTTAAAACTTTTTTTTTTTTTTTACTTTAACTTTGAGTTCCTCTAGGGTCCCTCACCACTAGTGGGCTTAATCATTTATACAGCCTAATGCATTGTATAGTGTGAGCTTTAGCGGCTCTGGAATCGTGACACACGTTTATCTTCATAGATTAATAATTTCCCAGCGCACAAAATAGGATGCGTTTTAGAAATATAAAGATTTATATAGATCTATTACATGAAGTCAACACATCTATATAAATCTTTATATTTCTAAAACACATCCTATTTTGTGTGCTGTGAAATTATTAATCTATATAGTGTGGGGCTGCAATACCCCTTTTCACTAGCACCATTATTCCCTAGCTAAGTGCAGGACACTATTTGTTTTCCACACGTTTATCTTCAGGCAGAGACAGAGACAGATCTTCAGTTGTAAAATACAGGGCCTCTTATTTTTATTAGGCAGCAAACACAAAACTAGTGCAAGGTATGCACAGTACAACCAAAACAAAAGCCTGCTCGTCTGAGCTCTAACAATGTAATTTTCACTATCACATTTTTAGTATCTCTGCTGGTCCCCCGGCATGTCTCATCCCTAGACTCGAAGATAGTCTGGGGGTTGTAGCCACACCTAGTCAGCTTACCTGCTGACTTATATATGCCAGGCAAAACCTGGAGTGGAACATGGGAAGTAAGCACCCATCCTGCCTTATGCTTTGTCCCAATGAAAGGCCGACCTCGGAATGCCTGGAAGCCATGCTAACATACTAAACATATGTCGACAGCCTATGCTGTCGACAGCTGTCTAATTTTGGCCTTTAATTCCCCCAAGGCTCCTTACCTTGGGGGCATGTGTCTGGACTCCTAAAGGTGCATGCTTGTATACTTTTCTTGCAGTTGCCACCTTACAATAGACAATGCATTAGGGTGTACCAGTATGGTAGTTTTACTACTTCCTGCCTCAGCAGAAAGTTGTAAAACAGAAAACATAACGGCGATGGAAGTCTTCCCAAAGCTTCCAACTGCCATGTTAACCAATTGGGAGCCCGCGATTTTATCACAGGCAACCCAACCCCCGATCCCGCTATACAGCTCCTTAACGCCACTTGGATGTACCCATATGTCCAGGTGGGTTAAAGTGTTAAAAAGAGCCTTGTGTCAGAGTAACATATGTCAGTGTGCCATAACTGTTTACCTGAAGATGGCAATCCTGTGAGCTGAGTGACCACTGGGCAGGTCCAGATGGTGGTCAAACATGAGTGAAGTACCACAGTATATATTGTCTTCATAATAAGTTGCTTTTAATGCTGTAGTTTATACATTATTTTGTCATGTCTTCAATGGTTGAGGTACTGTATGCTTTTTGATAAAATGCTAGCCTTATTTTGCCTTTGAAATTCTCAGAGAACTAGAAGAGATAATGACAAAATAAATAACTCCTAAAAAGACCAATAAAATGAGTAAAATACTACTGGTTGGTGTCTTATTTATATGTTAAGTTGTGAAATAAAGCATAAGAGATGGCTTTACTTTCTGTGCCACTTTTATTTATATATAAATGCAAAACTGCATTTCAAGGTCCATTAATCTAGGAATTGCATTGCAAAAATGGTGCACCTCAAAGTATGAGTCTGAATTTAACTAAAATTTGATTTAAGAAAACTAGAATATCTTGTTAATTGTCTGATAAAATGCAAGAATGAATACATATAGACAATGACAATTTTCAATATGAAAAATGACATTTTTGAAGTGTTCATTGACACATTTAAATTTAAAGGACTGGTGTACATTCTGGAGGAAAGTAGAGGCTGCCAGACAGCAGTGATGCACACTAGTGTTGAGCGATTATTATCGACAAAGTTGAAATCGGCACAGTTTTTTATGTTGATCGAAATTTTTAGATCATGCGATAATTTAGGTTAAAATCTGTGCATCATCTATTAAGATTGCGCCATTTTCGGCACTTCCTGTCATTTTGGCGGCCAGCAAATCAGCTTACAGAATAGAGCAGGGTGAGATGTGTGTGCGAGTCATGACTGGGATGTGTATGGTTGCGATTGGCTGGAAAAATCACATGACCTCGTTTTACATAGAATAGCGTTTCCTGTTCAGCCTCAGTGTCTCTCAGCGTCTCAGAGCAGAAGGAAGTGCGCTCTGCTTGTGTCCAAACAGCTCAGCGAAATTATTATATTTCTTCTCAGAGAAACCTCTACTATTAGCTGTGATGCTTACAATTTAGTTAGATTAGAGATTGGAATATTTTATGTAGTTAGGTAGAGAATTTTAAAGGAGCATCTACCGCTGTAAAGTCATGGAGGAGAGCAGGGGGGTGGGGCCGCTGGCGAACACAGACAAGCTCTATAAAGAATACTGGATAAAGTTCACCAAGACTTAGTGTAGACATTGCACTGCAATAGCTTATTATTAACAGTTTTCTATTGAAATATTTCCTGATATTGGGCAGCCTGAACTTATAGGATACACATCTTTCCTAGTAACTGCAGGTCTCTTTGTTAGGTGCAAAACTCCACTTTTATTATCAGTATACATTTCAGATAGGTGTTCATTTTCAATTTTGCCCATTCCACCTTTGTTGATATATCCACCTTGCACTTAAATTAGAATCCAGCAATTTTTTATAGTCACCACAGGTGAATTAAAAGGGTTTGCCAAAAATATCTTGTTTTATACGAATACATAGCAGATACGTGTTTTTTGACTTTGGCGAAACTACAGCTTTGTTCATTAAAGGCAAAGCTTGCACTTAAATTTGAATCCAGCAATTTTATAGTCACCACAGGTGAATTGAAAGGGTACCAAAAATATCTTGTATTATACGAATACATAACAGATACATGTTTTTTGACTTTGGTGCACACAGCTTTGTTCATTGAGCAGCTGCACTTTAAATCTAAATCCACAATTTTTTATTCACCACAGGTAAATTTGAAAGGTCCAAAAATATTGTGTTTTTTATACAATACATAACAGATACGTGTTTTTTTACTTTGCGCACTACAGCTTTGTTCATTGAGCAGCTTGATTTAAAAATTTTGAATCCAGCAATTTTATAGTCACCACAGGTAATTGAAAGGTGCCAAAAATACCTTGTATTAAATCCAAAACATTTCAATACGTGTTTTTCACTTTGCGCAGGCCAGCTTTGTTATAGATCTACTTGCATTTAAAATTTGAATCCAGCAATTTTTGTTTTGATTTGGGGGATTTGAGAATACTTTGATTTGCCTCTTTTAATAAGAACTTTCCAAAACTTTTTCATACCTTCTAAAATTTTTTTAAATTTTTGAACATGGACAAATTCAGGGGAAGCGAGAAAAGAGGGGTGTAGAACTGGGGGTAGAGTACAGGAAGTGCTCCCCATGCACCGACAACACGCACCCAGCGGACGTCATTGCAGGACCGTCCAGGCCTGTCATCGCTGGTCAGGGCCCTGTGAATCTCAGTAACGAACAGCGTCGCCAATCTGTCCTTCAGTGGTTAATGCAACCTGTATCCAGCAGTCTTACCTCCTCGTCCTCCCAGTCACGGCCCCCAAATGTCGTCATCAGCATCACCAGCATCCGTCCAAAAATGAAACAGCCCAAATGTCAACTCGTGTACCCACCCCTGTGGATAATCCATTTCTGAAGACCTCTTTGATGACAAAAAAGCGGTTGGGGGTCAGAAGGCTGTTAAAAGATCAGAGGCCAAAGAGGATGATTTTTTTTCTGCTCTGACACCAAATTACTGATGCCATCAGAGGGGGGAAAGGGAAGCCAGTTAATCGGCAAAAATCCCCGGGCGGCGGCAACGCCTTGCAGTCCCCCTGCTTGTAGCCCGCAGCTCCTGGATGCAGAATGTCAGGACGACCAAGTCCCCCTGTGTTGATGATGATGGGCGATGACGACATTGCGGGTCCAACGTGGTCTTTTCAGCAGAATTTGCTTGCGAGCCGGGTCATCACTGGACAAGGGGGAAGATGATGGGTAGTGTCAGTACGGGTTTTCCCCCACAAAAAGGGAGAGGCGGTCGCAGAAGTCCGCTGATAATGATTCCGCCAGCCACGGTCAGCGCAAACCCCGCTCCTCGCTTATCGCCGTCAAAAAGGTCCAGGACCTCTCAAGCCTGGGCCTTCTTTGACCAAGCCTCTGATTCACCCACGATGTCATATGCCGCCTATGCCGTAAACGCATAAGTAAGGCAAAGAACCTTAGGTGGGTTAACCACCACCAACATGTCTAGTCACATGCAGCGAATGCAAAGAGTTGAAATGGAGGGAACACTTGGCCAAAAAAGGCCAGACTGAGCCGGGCCCTCCAACCACTGTCCACTCCCTCTGTCTCCGCCTCCTCCTCCTCCGCCACCACCAAGCGTTCCTCAGCTGCCCCTGTCTCTCAGAGTCATGATCAGGGATCAGCTTCCGCTTTAGCCTCCACCGTTGCCCGAGTACCACCAGCACCACCAGAGACCCATTCTACCTCTTCTCTCCTTCCGCCAGTTTGACGACCTGCACGGCGTACAGCGGCCAGTCTAGCAGCCAGCCTTTTTTGTCTCCAGGTTTTGGGGAGCAGAAGAAAAAAACTTTAACCCAAACCAATCCCAAAGCAAAAAGCCGAAAGTCGGCAAAATTTCCAGGCTTTTTGGGCC
>JAODAL010053968.1:0-24930 GCA_025379985.1 Phyllomedusa bahiana | reverse complement strand
CCCTTTTATCTTTACCCCGTATTACACCTCATTATAAGGCTCCCTATATATATAAATCTACAAAGAAGCAAGTTACAGCTATGCTTACCTCTTGTTCAGTGTCGTAGCTAATCAGTGGTGTCTAAAACCACCTCAGCCTCAGCCGCCCGAATATACATGGCCTTCTATATCCTCAATCTCCCATGTACACAGCTCAGTATAAGGCTCCCTGTATATAGAGCCCCCCATGTATACACTGCCCCTATATCTTCAACCTCTTATATCTACAGCAACTTTTCCCACGTCCCCCCCTCCCCTCCGTATAAGCAGCCGTCACCCAGTCTGCAGGAGGTAAGGTAATTGCACCTGTCTCCTACATCACCCAGCCATTTTGTGTGTGGCCCCTCTCCCCCACTGTATATCAGCCTATAGGACATACATGCCAACGCTCCCGGTGTTGGCGGGGGGGTCCCGCTAATGGGGGTCCCCCCTGCCACCGCGGCAGAGTTGGCGAACCTCCCGCCGCCAGCAGGCAGCGGGGGTTCTTTAAATGACCGCGGCGCCAGAGTAGCGCTTGTGCGCTAGTCTGGCGCCAGCGGGCCGCTCCTACAGGCGGATGAAGCGGCCGCTCACCCGCCTGGCGAGTCTCACTGTGCAGGGAGAAGGCAGGAGGGATCGTTCCCCTCCTCTCTTCTCCCCCTGTATGTACAGCGCCGGTGCCCGCTGGCTACTGGGGGCAATGCCTGGCTACTGGGGACAATGCTTGGCTACTAGGGCAATGCCTGGCTACTGGGGCAATACCTGGCTACTGGGGGCAATGCCTGGCTACTGTGGGCAATACCTGGCTACTGGGGCAATACCTGGCTACTTGGGGCAATACCTGGCTACTGGGGGCAATACCTGGCTACTGGGGCAATGCCTGGCTACTGGGGGCAATGCCTGGCTACTGGGGCAATACCTGGCTATTGGGGGCAATACCTGGCTACTGGGGACAATGCCTGGCTACAAGGGGGCAATACCTGGCTACAAAGGGGCACTACCTGGCTACTACCTGGCTACAAAGAGGGCACTACCTTGCTACAAGAGGGGGCACTACCTGGCTACTATAGGGGGCTACTACCTGGCTATAGGGGGCTACTACCTGGCTATTAGGGGGCTACTACCTGGCTATTAGGGGTCACTGCCTGGCTATTAGGGGTCACTACCTGACTATTAAGGGGCACTACCTGACTATAAGTGGCGTCACCTGGCTATAGGGGCATCTACCTGGCTATTAGGGGGCTACTACCTGGCTATAAGGGCACTACCTGGCTAGAGGGGCATCTACCTGGCTTTCTTCCAGAGCTGTTATGTATTTAGGTGGAGTGGGTGTGGATTTTTTTAAGAGGCGTGGCACACCAACAAGATGGACGTGGCCATGCAATTTTTTTTATCGCTACGCACGCCGCCCCTTAGTTTCTCCCACTTTCAAAAGTTGGCAACTATGCTATAGGACCTGGTGTGGATGTGAGTGTGAGTGTCCTATCCCTGCACCACAGACATTGAAGGCAAGTGGCACGATGAACTGATATCTAGCCACTCGCCTTCTATGTGGAAAATTTGGGACATGGATTCGGAGCCAAAGGGGGGGGTTTCAGCCCCCGAGCCCTGGTTCAGAGAGGGACAAGGGGATGTTCCCTTTTGAATGTCGGGTTTGTCACCTTTGACATACTGTCATAGGTTTTGCCATACACTGTTTTTGGGAACACTATTTCTTTTACTTTTAAAATAGAAAATTTAAAACAAATACTTGTTAAGCAAAAGGGTCGGGGAATTGGGGGCCCAAGGGTAGTATTTGGAAGTCATGGGGCATGTTTCTTTTAAACAATTTTTTGGAATGTCTGGCTAGGTGTTTTTATCGCTTTTGTCTTGCGGAAGATTCTTCTGCCCCAGGGAAGATAATCCATATAATAGATTTTTCGTAAAACGGGAAAGGATAGATTTGTCCCCATTTTATTTTGAAAAGGTCTTCCTCATGGATAAAGGGGCTCAGAAAAAGAAAATGCCATGAAAAATTCCACAACTGTAAGCTGCCTCCCCCAGCATTAAATTATCTTCTTCCAAATGGTTAAAAAGGGTGCTTGTTCTTGATGCGCTCATCTAAAAATGCCAATTTTCCATAATTCAAAGAAGGAGAAAACGTGATTTAAATCAGAAAAGGGGCCAAACCTTTCCCAAAATCAGCAGAGGTCTATTCCGAAACATAAACCCCTTTTTCCCCAAATGAAATTTAACCCCTAACGCGGCATCCAGCCCTTGATTTTTTTGACAGGGGCCTCATTTCTGAAATCTGCGGTGCCCATGGGAAATTTAAATTTTGTAATGCTTTTTTTTTCCCCCATTTGTTTCAAGACGGGTTTTCTCAGACAAATTGTCTTTAAATTGAAAATAAAATTTTTTGGTCCATACAATCCTTGTTTTTTTGTGAAAAATTTTTAAAAATGTCATAATAATTTGGGAAAACATTTCCATTTTCCCAAAGGGCCAAACTTTCTGTGTGTAAGACAGATTTTTTTTTTTTTTTTTACCATCAAAATTTTTTATAAAAATAGCATCAAACCCTATTATTTTTTTGTTGGGAAACAATTTTTTAATAAAGTTCTTTTTTTTTTTTTTGAGACATTTTTTTCAACACAGATTTTTCTTAGGGCCCCGTCCCGTTTGGGTTTTCCGCTTTGGGGGGGCCCGGGATGAATAGCCCCCTACATATAAATAAAAACCAAATAAAACCCTTCCACAACTTAAAGTATTTAACAAAGCATTTAGGAAGTGTTTTTAACCCCCTAAGTGTTTTCCCCAGGAATTAAAGGGAAAGCGGGGTTGAAATATCAATTTTTTTTTCAGATTTTCCAATTTTTAAAATTTTTTTTTTCACTGAAACCCTCGTAGGTCAACAGGGAAAAAAAAACTTAATATTTTATTCCACCCAAATTTTTTGGGCCCCTTTTTTTGAAAAATCACATATGTGGCCCCCAGTCACTATTTGGGGGGCACCAAAACCCCAAACCCCAAAATAGGGGGGAGACACCTGCCGGGCTCTTTGGGATTTTCATTTTTATTAATATTTTTTTTGGCAAACCCTTACAGTTTTTTTAAGACAACCCAATTTTTTCCCAAATTTTGGCAATCCTTTTATATGTTGGTTTTTAAACTGCCCCTTTTTGGGTGTACAAGGGCAACAAAGAGGGGGTGAAAATTTAACTTTTTTGATTGGTTTAATTTTTTTATTGGAAATTTTTTTTGGAAATTTCTGGGCCCTTATTTTTTATTTTTCTTCATCATCGGGGTTTAAAAAAACATGAAAAAATTTTTAGGCTAGGTTTTTTATGCTTTTGGTAATTTTTCCAATTTGTGTACTTTTTTTTTTTTTTTTTGATTTTTTTTTTAAAGGGTTTTTCTTTTTTTTTATTTTTTAGGGGTTTTTTTTTTAATTTCCCCACAAAGGGAAATCAGCTATCAATTGTTGGTTTAAAATTTTTGGGAGTACAAAGCCTGTTTTGTTCTTTATTCCCCAACTCCCAATTAACATGCTCTGTCCCTTTTCTTTTGTTTGGCTTTGGGGGGTTGTTAAAAAACCATTTTGCAAACCCCGAAAATTTAGGGGGGTTTGGGGTGACAATGGAGAAAGAGGGGAGTTCCCTCCCTCGTTATTTCCCCTTGGATGGGGTGGTCATCAATTGACAAAGGGCCCTCTAAAAGTTTAAATTGGGTGCAAACCGGGGGGGAAATCCAGTTTGGCCAAAAGAAAATTAAAACCAGCTGTAAAAATAAAAAATTTGGGTTTTATGCACCCCATCATGTGTCCCGGAACCCCTTCCCGGGCCATGCTACTAGTACGTCAAAAAACCCGGGAAAAGGGGTTTAAAAAAAAGGGGTTAAAATGACCATCAATTTTTGTTTGGAGCCCTAACCAGCAGGGTTCACTGAAAAAAATCTGGGAGACTGCTGGTTTTATTGGGGGTGGTGGCTGCTCCACTCTAGTGTGTTTGGGGCCACCCTCAACAAATCTTCAATTTGTGGGATTTTACTTCCCCCACATCAATGGTTTTGGTTTTCCCCCTGCAGCTTTCCCCCTCGATTATTCACCATTTGTCCAAATCCCCATACAAATTTTACCACAAAACATGTAAACAGTTCACAAAATGCACAGTTTTTTAAAAACCCGCCACCCTTTGGCCCCTTTTTGGCCCCCAAAGCCAAATAATCATCCTATTTTTTATCTCCCCAAAAAATTGGGCCCCCTTTTCCAAAGACTGAAAACCCGGACAGGGACAAGATAAAAATTGTGCCCCCAGGCAAATAAGGGGACAAAAGTGCCTTCCCAATGGAAAATTCGGCCCCCAAACCAGGTTCCTTTACCCCCCTTTCCCAAATTTTTTTTTTTTCCGCAAAAGGGGTTTGTTTCAGGAAAAGCCTATCACCAAACCAGTTCCCGGGGGTGTGACTTCCTTTAAAGATCCCAACACAATGGGCAAAAAGGGGGAGGTGGGCATAAAATGTGAGTCAAAATGCGTAAAATTTTATGTGGGGGGATCAGCAAAGTTTTAAAATTAACATAGAAAAAACCCCAGTTCAAAAGGGGTTTAAAGGGCTTTCCATTGCTAAAACAGTAATATCTAGGGGGAAAAGTGCAGTTTGTCCAGATATTCCGCATACCCCTGGGGGGAAAAAAAATGGAGGGCCACTCCCGTCTCCAAAAATAAGACATGGTTTTTCTTTACCCAAAATTCTAAAGTTTTTTGGCGATTGGGGCCCTTTCCCCCTGAATTTGAAAGGTAGGGCCCCATCGCTTTAATTTCCCCGCCTCAGCATCCTTTCCAATTTGGGTCGCAAAATCATGCAAAGGGCACAGATTTTTGGTTTTTTTTTGTCTGGTTTTACTTTCCCGTAATCGGCATTTTCTTACTATGCAGGAAAATTTTTTTAAGATACACCATAAATTTTTGATTTTGGCACCTGAAGTTCTATACTATCAAAAACCTTTTCCACTTTTTTGGGACTACCTCAAAAAGGGTCAAACCTGTCTTAAATGTCCCTTCCGAAAGGCTTTTGGGACCTTGGGCTTTTACCTTTGACATAAACACCCAGTTGGGTTTTAAATTGTTCCCCCCAAAAAAGCACATTCACCAAATTATTTCTGAAACTTTTTCTGTGCTCTTTTTAACAGGGCCCCCTTTGTTGCAAATTTGCCATCTTTAATTTTCAAATACAAGCAAAGTTTTAAAATTTTGATATTTAAAATAGAAGCTTTTTGCTATTATTGGGGTTTTAGGGCGATAGGGCCCTTTTGTTTGATTTTTCAGTTACCGGGCATTTTGAATCAACCCCCTTTTGAATCCATGAATCTGCTGGGCCCCTATATGGATCAATACTTTTTTCTTGTAATAGAACTTAAAAAAAAATTTAAAAAAAAACAGGATGCAATAGCCTGTTATGATTGACCCCCCTGGTCATAAAGGGAACAGGAGTGTTCAATCTGTTTTTTTGGCAAAAAAAGAAAATTTTTCGGGTTTTCTGACCTCCCATACAAAAAAGCCCCTTAAAAAAGGATGAAAAAAATCCGTTCCGGGCAATTAAAATAATTTCTTTGATTTAAAAAAAGTTAAAATTCCAAACTTTTCTAATCTTAATTTATGTGTCTGTTCCCCCCCCAGCCATGTTAAAATTTGGTTAACCCAGTGCACCTTTTAGTCTGTAAGGGTTGGTAGGGATCCACGGGACCACCACAAGGGGGTTTTAAAGCCGCCAGGGAGGAGTCTAAGAGGTCCCGTTTTCACCAGGCACGCCGCAAAGCGGAGACTTCTGCGGCGGGAGAAACCAGGTCGCTCCCCCTACTTGACTTGCTTCGGTGACAGCCGATTTTTTAGCGTGGCACAAAACGTAAGGCAAGCTGTAGGGGGGACGGGCGGAAAAGGTTTGTGGTCGTGGGACGTAGGCGAGAAGGTTGGGTACATGGAAATCAGGACAAGACTGAATAGCCACTTTCTCGAAGGAAAAAACACTAAAGACCAGCAGGGAAGTGCTGGGGCCCCACCAATATATAGGGTCAGGCCCGGCAATCAACCAAATTACCGGCGCGCTGGCCCTTTAAATTTGAGAGAACGGGTTTTCCCTTGGGTTTAAAATTGTTAAACGGTTTAATGGGGGATCGTAATTATGTTCGAAATTTTCCCTTTTGTGGGGGGGGCGGGGGGGGGAGTTTCTTCCCCGGCCCAAAAAAAAAAAGAAAAATCATAAAACCCCGCCGCTGGAAATTTTCACATGTCAATTTAATCCCCCCCCCCTCGCCTTTATTGTGCGGGGGGTTTTGGGGAAAAGACGTTAATCCATAGTTCTCTAGAGAACTTGGTTTTCCGGTTAATGAATGGGCCGTTTTCACCCCGAATTTTTCCCGGACTTCGGAAAACGTAATTACGGACCGAAAAAAAACGCCCCCATTTTAAAAGGCGGTGATAATTATGGCCTAAAAATGGGGACGAGCGGGCCCAGCCGGCAGGGGGCCCGCGGGGAAGCAGGAGCGGGGTTTGGGATAAGGGTATTGGGGGGAGGTGGGCGATTTGCGCCGCCCCCGGACACGCAAAGCCGCGGTCCCCACTGGGCCCCGTACCAGGGGATCACAGCGGGCCCAACCGGGGAAGCCCCCGAGATTAAACCCAGGGGCGGGGGGGATTTCTCCTAACAATGTTATTTTTATTACAGCCCAAAAAATGTTCTTCCCCCTTTTTCCCCAACCCAAAACCCCATTAACGACAATGGCCCGGGCTGCGGGCCCGGGGGGGCCCGCTGGGGGTCCGGGGCCGCGGGGCCCGGCTTCGGATCGCCTCCGGGAAAAGGGGACGTTTTTTTCCCCCCCCCCCCCTTCCCGGCGGGCCCCGTGTTCCGGCCGGCGGGCCGGGGGGCCGCAAATGGTCGCTTAAATTTACCGGAACCCCTGTGGCAGGGGGGTCGAAAGGGCCCCCTTTTCCTAAAACCGGCTGCAGGGTTTGGGGAAAACCGGGACCCGCCAAAGCACCCTTTTTCAGGGGCCTGCCCTTTTGCCTCTATATACCGGGCCCCTGTCGGGCCCTAAATATTTTGGCTTTGTCCATCTGAAATACCTTCCCCTGTCTGCCTAGCTAAAATAACCCCCCCCTGTTTTCCCTATTACGGGCCCTTGTCCATCTTACCCCCTCCCCTTTTCTGCCTAGCATTATTCCGGCCCCTTTGTTTTCCCTATATACTCCCTGCCCCATCTTATCCCTTCCGTGTCTCCCTAGCTTATACCGGGCCCTGTCTGCCTAGCCTATCCCACCCCTGTCTCCCAATATACTCCCCTGTTCCTCTGTTTACCTCCTGTCTGCCTATATTACCAGCCCCTTTCTGCCTAGTTTGAATCCCCAACCCCTGTCTCCTAGCTGTTAAAAGCCTTCCGTCTTCCCCTAGCTATATCCCGCCCTGTCGCCTTTCCTTTATATCACCCCTTTCTGCCTACTATATGTCTCCCTTAGCAAATATCCCAAACCCCCTTTGTCTCCCCAAATTAAACTCCCCTTTTTTCATCTGGTTACCTTCCGTGCTCCCTACCCTAAAAAACCGCCCTGTCTGCCTAGCTATAAAACCAGCCCCTTTTCTCCTAGCTATATACCAGCCCATGTCTGCCTACTGTATACCACCCCCTGTTTTGGTAGTAAAACCCCACCCCCTGTCTGCCCTATATATTTCCCCTGGCTACCTGTTATACCTGCCTAGCTAAATACCAGCCTGTATACCTGCCAAGCTAATACCAGCCCCTGTATACCAGCCAAGCCTATCTACCAGAACCCTGGCATCTTGTATAACCTGCCTAGCCTATATACCAGACCCTGGCTACCTGTATACCTGCCTAGCTAATTACCAGCCCTGTATACCTGCGTATCTATATAACCCAGCCTGGCTACCTTTATACCTGCCTAGCCTATATAACTCCTAGCCCTGGCATCCTGTCCCTGCCTAGCTTATATACCAGCCCTGTCCTAACCTGTATACCCTGCCTAGCTATATAATAGCCAGCCCTGTACTTCCTGCCTAGCTATATACCAGCCCTTAACCTGTATACCTGCCCTAGCTAAATACCATCCCTGGCTATCTGTCCTGTCCTATCTAACAAGCCAGCCCTCGGATACCTGTCCTAGCCTAGCTAAAAAAAACCACCCTGCTACCAGTATTACCTGCCTATCTATATACCAGCCCTGTAAACCTGCCTAGCAATATACAACCCTTTATACCTTGTCTGCCTAGCATATACCAGCCCTGGCTACCTGTATAGACCCACCTATCTATATTCCAGCCGCTTACCTGCCTGCCTAGCTAAATCCAGCCAGGCAACTCTTCCCTGCCTAGCTATATACCAGGAGCCCTGTCTACCAGTATACCTGCCTAGCTATATACCGAGCCCCTGTATACCTGCCTACTATATACCGCCCTGTAAACCTGTCTAATCTAAAAAACAGCCCTGTAAACCCTGCTATCTATATACCAGCCTTGTATACCAGCCAAGCTATATACCATCCCTGTATACCTGCCTAACTATATACCTAGCCCTGTAGTACCTGCCTAGCTATATACCAGACCCTGGCTACTGTATACCTGTCCAAGCTAATACCAGGTCCCATGCTACCTGTCCTGCCTAGCTATATACCAGCCCTGGCAACCTGTATACCAGGCCTAGCTATATACCAGCCCTGTATACCTGCGTAGCTATAATAGCCAGCCCAGGCTACCTGAATACCTGCCGTAGCTATATACCAACCCTGGCTACCTGTGCTGCCTAGCTAATATCAGCCCTGTCTACCTGTATACCTGCCTACTATATTACCACCCTGTCATATCTGCCTAGCTATATACCAGCCCTGTATACCTGTATACCTGCCTAGGCTATATACCAGCCCTGTGATCCTGTCCTGCCTAGCTATATACCAGCCCTGGCTACCTGTAAACCTCCTACTATATACTAGCCCTGAATACCTGCCTAGCTATATACCCCGCCCATGTTTTTAAAATTTAAAAACCTGCCTAGCCCAATACCAGCCCTGAATAACCTGCCTACTATATACCGTACCCTGTCTACCTCTATAACCTGCCCTATCTAGCTATATACCAGCCCTGGTCTAGCTATATACCAGCCCTGTCCTAGCTGTAAACCTCCCTGACCAAGCTGTATACCTGCCCTGACGCTAGCTATATACTGCCCTGTCTAGCTGTATAAACCTGCCCTGTCTACCTTAAATGCCTGCCCTGTCCTACCTATAAGTGTGGCCCACTCTAATATACTCAGGCCCTGGCCTGGCTTACATACTGTCCCTGCTTCCAACATACAGGCCCTAGCATGGCTAATTACTTGACTGCCACCTGGCCCTACCTGGCAAATAACTGCCCCTGGCCTACCTGTGCTAATTACTGGCCAACCTGTCTATTTACAGGGGGCAGACCTAGCTACCTGTTCTTGATTACCTGGTGGCAAACCCTAGCACCCTGTGCTAGTTACTGGGGGCAGCCCAAGCTACCCCTGGCTTAGTTACTACTGTGGGCAGCCCTAGCTACCTGGCTATTTTACATTGGTGGCAGCCCTATACCTACACTGCTAGTTACTCGGGGTCAGCCCTAGCTACCTGACTAGTTACTGGGGCTAATTACAGTGGTAGGCCCTGTCTACCAACCAATTAATGGAGGAAGACCCTGTTTACCTACCTAATGGGGGTCTACCTATTTACATGCCACTTATCTGACATTTAATTTCTAATTTTTCGGGTCTAACATACGCTGTTTGGGGAATTGATAGGAAAGTGTTGGAAAAGAGAGGAGTCTAAGATGTATTTGTGGTAAATTCTACAGAGACGAGTAGTGGCCACTAGAAGAAGACATTGCATGCTGTACCGGACAGAGAAAGAAATGGAAGGGAACAACTCATCAGGGATGACGTCATGTAGGTTTGGGCCAGAAGGAGACGAAAAGGAGACGAGAACAACTCCCATCAGAGATGACGTCTCCTGTGAGTCCCTGCTGTCAGGGGTCATTTTACTTCTGTGTTGAATCAGTGCTGTATTCATGTGATGGTGACCTGACTACTGGGGATGTGATTGGTGGGGTTGTAGGTTATGCTGGTGCTTATGTAGTGTCAGTGTGGGCTTGTCCCTGATTGTAAAGCGCACACCTGACTCTGTGATGAGGGGTTTCTCTGCACCACTGTTTCTTTCTTGCTTGTGTGTAGGCTGCTTTCACCCGGAGCGGTTTTGGTGCATTTTTTGTGTAGAAATGTTCAGCATTAACTGCTCTGCCTTTCTGCACAAAAACGCATCAAAAATGCATCAAAAACTCTCCGTGTGAAAGCAGCTTTATAGTGTAGTTTATTTTAGAAAGTGGCGAGGTGCGAGAACAAGGGGAATTTTTTAAGCGGATATTGTATGTGGGCTGCTGGGGGCTTTGTGCCAGGGCTGATTTTGATTCCCAGTCCGGCCCTGCTCCTCTGCCTCTCCCCTCTGCCAATCCCTTCACTGGCTGCCCATTGCCCAACGAATTCAGTTCAAATTACTAACCCTGACCTACAAGGCTCTCCATAACCTCTCCCCTCCATACATCTCTGCCCTAATTTCCAGATACCTCCCCTCATGCAATCTCCGCTCCTCACAGGACCTTCTCCTCTGCTCCCCTCTCATCAGCTCCTCACATAACAGTCTCCAAGACTTCTCCCGTGCTTCACCCACACTCTGGAACTCATTAACCCAAAACATCGACTCTCCCCAACTTTCACCAGTTTCAAAAGCAACCTGAAAAACCCATCTCTTCAGGATAGCCTACAACCCACATTAACCCCACCACCACTACACCGGCCCGCAAGCATGTCTGCCCCACACCTTCTGTCTCTCCCCTTCTTCCTTGTAGATTGTAAGCCCACGCGGGCAGGGTCCTCTTTCCTCTCTGTTTCAGTTACTAGTCATTTTTGTCACCATTGTATTTGTTCAAATATTTGTTATGTATGTAATTCCCCTTAAATGTACAGCGCCCTGGAATTAATGGCGCTCTAAAATAAATAATAATAATAATAATAATACATGTGTGCATCAATAAGCTAAAGTTTGTTTATAAGAAATTACCAAGCTTTCCTCCTTATAAGACCATACAGATATCCATACATCCATTTGAGGACGATGACTGTGCAGTATTGAGGCAGTCAAGATGGCAGCTGTTCCACATACACATCCTGTCGACAAGCAACTGAGTTTCGACTACATGTCCCAAGAAGCTTTGGCTGTTACAACCAGAAACTTCATCTGCCCGGCAACTACTTTGAACCAATAAAGAACTTTATGCTCAAACCCCTCCCTATGGACTGTCCCACTGCGCGTGCGCCCCCGCCCCGTTTTCTTATCGCATAAATATGTGTGCCGCCGCTTGAATTAAAGTAGAGGAAGTTGAATGGATAAGGATTGGACCGGAAAAACAAACCGCGTCTGACTCTTTCTGTCATTGGCCCGGCCCGTGCACTTAGGACACTGATTTGGGAGTACGGAGTTGGGAACGGAGAATCCATTGTCGCCTTTATGACTTGAACAATCTTGGCACCCTAAGAGGGGACATGGGGCTAAATCCCAGATCCTGGGACCCCGCAGACGACGAACGGAGCTGCGGGAAGTAAGAACACCTGGCAGCATTCAAATCGGAGGACTGCAGCTCACGAGTTCACGGTAAGTTGATACGCTATTTTATGTAATTCTTTACTTGCCGTTGGCATTTTTGTGTTTGTTCTGGTTAGTAATTTGTTGTTCCCGGTCTGATTGTGGCGGTGGTCATAATAAAAAAAGTGGAATGTCATAGTTAACTCCCGAACCATGGTGAAAGTGACGGCTGGTTAAAAACGGCTGGATTCATTTTTTGAAGGTCTCTGAGGGCCTGTATCCCCCGGTATGGTTCGGGTAGCAATGTTAAATATTTAAGCCCTCGGCAGTCTTGGGGAGATCGTGAGACTCTATCCCGCTTGTTATAAACAGGGACTGGCTCAGGTCTGATTAGCAGTCTGCACGGGTCAGAGATTAGAAAGCTGAATTTCTCAATATAAGGGAAATTCTGGGAGGTTGGTGAATACCGGGGAGGGTTACAGCCCCACCCAGTAGGTTAATTTTTGTGACAGCGGTTAACGGGACTATTGTTTTGTAGGTTAGGGGACCTTTTATTATTTTGATAGTGTTGCGAGATGAGAGGCTTGTGGGATCCGGGCACAAGTGGTGGCCACACATTGTGTTGTTATTTTTACCAGGAAATAGAAGGAAAAGAGGTGGAATATCACATGTGTAACATGTTTAAAATAAACGAGGAAACATAAGTTACCTGCAGATGCTGGGGGACTGCGAGGAATAAGGATGCTCGGAATGAAGGGAAGAAGTTATGCTTGGATGATGTACAACTTGTGGGAATTGTCTAGTGATGGATGGCTCCAGCCGCTCAATGTGGCAGGAAATTCATAGAAGAGTATCGAGGCAAGTTGTGGACTAGGATGGGTTAAGGACATGGGCACAGGGGCTCATTGAGAGTTGCAAGGGGCTGCAGAAGAAAAGTTATGTTATGTTGAGGGTACTGGAGTTGTCTGAGAGCGCTTGAAAAGTTTTACGGTTACATGAAATGTCCCGATGAGAGGTTGTGATTCTAAGTGGCGCTGTGCTGCGCCTACCGCCCTATATAGGGCGCCCGGTTTATGGTCCGGAAGGGTGGGACTGTGAAGTATGTGGAGATAAAAAATCCGGACTGGGTGGAAAACTTGTGTGTCTTGTGGGTTGCTGGCCCGAAAACGCCCACAGGAGGGCGTGTCGCCTTGAACCACCCCTGTCCCGGCCATATTATCCTTTGTTCCACTCCCAGGGGGCAGTTACTATTCTGGGTCCAACCGGCCCCCACCGCAGTGGAGTGATCAGGGCATGGCCTTCAACAACATTGTGGGCAACCACTCCAGGAGCCACAACCGCCCCACCACCGGCCGCAGTGGTTCGTCCTTGGATCAGAAGGAGGATGAGATGCCTGCTTCCAGGCAAACTTTCAGCCCGGGGGGAAGGGACGAAGGTCGCCCCCCCAAAGATCTAAACCCCATACGGGTGACGGGGGAATGGATCATCCGCTCAAGGAGTTCAGGGCTGCCAGGCCGGTTCTCGCCCTTAAACTCTTCGGACGGTGGCACCGGACAGTGGACTGTAGTCCCAAATTTCAAGGGTTCTCTTCAACCCCGTAAGCTTTGGAGGCGGACTAAGTATTCCAGTCCCCCAAACAGAAGGACAGATTACGGGGACATTGGGGAACATGGGGAAACCCCGGTGTTCCAGAATGTCAATTTACCCCCCCAAGTGACATGTTTCTGTTCACTATTAGGTTTATTGGAGACATCTCAACCACAAGTAGGAGCGATTGCGAGGGGTCAAAGCACAAACACCGCGTTAATCCAACGCTGGAGGATTGGCTGCGAAGCTCATTAGGAAGGCGGGGCGCCCATTCCAGGTGGGAATGTGCCCGATTTCATTAGAAAAACCAAGGGAACCTTAGAATTGGGCTCCGCAGTGGTTTCCGGAGCTGGGGAAGTGCCCAATGTGAAGTTCCTAATACACACCGTGGCCCTGTTTTTATGGGACAGCAGGGGAATACAAGTATTTATGTGTGTAGAGATCCCTTCGATCAGCCACTGGGAAATTGCACTTTGCGCAACCAGGCAGGGTCACCCGAGATGACATGGCCTAAACAATTCCATCTCACTACCTTTGGTTTCCAGCGGTATCTATGGATACCCCATTTAGGATATGTGTACAATTACTGCATTTTAATTGACTATTAAGGCAAAATATATTCACTGAAGGCCATGATGTTGATGTAGGGAAGTTATTAGCTTTGGTGTTCGACAAACCCAGCACCACAGGATTGTTGGTCCAACAAGGGTAGGGCATGGAGATTTTTCCAACGGAGGGGGGACAAACACATGCCCTGCCTCCATCTCTGCACCTGGACAGCCAGCTGCGTCCTGAAGGCCTCAAAGGTTTCAGCCGGCCACTGTACTGGTGATGCCAGAAGGGCGGTCCTATATGTGCCCTTCTCCCCGGTTTACAGATAGACTCTCTGGTAAACAAGTTACATGACCCATGAAGTTTCCCATTGCAATTGTTAGGTATGCTGAACCACAGGGGGACCAGTCAGAATATATTGGGGAGCCAACTGGGAAAGATCTAGATACTTTGGTGAATGGTAAAACATCTGGATTGTGTAACTTTACTACCATACAGAAATATATGGATACCCACGAGAATAGGAACTTATACTCCTTACGAGTCTGGTTCCCAAGTTATTGGAAAACAACTTAAAAGGGTGGGCCAAAACTTTGCTGTGTGATCAAGGCTTCCACTATGCCAGGGATGTCAAACAAGGAAGCAGGGGAGGGCCGTTAGGACAATAATTGTGCTGCTGTTCTGTTGCCAGCAGTACGAAGGGGATATGGATTTTCCATATACCAATATAATAGGATACAATTTGCTCACTTGTTTGGTTAGAGCTTGATTGATGCCCCTGGAGAAGACCTTAGAAGTCTTGTTGCTTGCACAACTCAAGGGGACCAGGGTTGTACGCCTTTCAGAGTTAAACAAGGAGGCTCTATTTGTAGTAAAGGGTTTCCAAAACGTTGGTTGCAATGGACAGGAAAAAGATTAGAAAAAGAATGACCAATAGGGTTGTGTGAAGCCGGGTGATTGGATTGAGTGTTACCCAAGCCCCCACTGGTTCACCAGCTCCTACCATAGAGGGACCCTCACCAGTCCAGAGGCCCCCCCACGGATCCCCCAATGGGTCCAGAGAAACCCCAGTTTTGCTGGCGCTGGCAATCAGGACCGGTCATTTTATAAAACGTGATGTGCCAGGGTCCGGGCCATCCAAACAAATAATTCCTCACGGATTATCAAAATGGACAATTAGGGATTTGGTCGATACCACAACCAGGGAGGGCCCCCCTATGAAGGTTTAAGGCCAGCCAGTCCCCCCCGTTCGCTTCGTAGGTGAAAATACCAGCGTGTGGGGTTATCACAATTCCCTGTCACTGGTACAGCTAAGATCTTTATGGTGGACATGGTGCGGGCAAATCTGTGATTTCAGCAAAGGCCTACCCCATGGGGTTCCATGATCTTCCTCTTATGACATTTAATTAGCGGTATTGGTAGTAAGGTCGCATTCTTAAGTCACCTCTCACCGTGCCAATTAATGCTGGTCCTTCCCCTGGACTGATGATCCGTTTCTTGTATCCAGAACCCACCTGCCTGTGAATCTACCTTAGAGCGGACCGTTCTGCAGCTCATGAGGGCACAAAATTACAGTATTATCCAAGTAGGCATGGAAATTAGTACCTGTTTGAACAGGCATCTGAAGGATGATAGCGTACCGCTGTAGCCCTTAAAGGCCTTACTGCAGTTATTGATGTCCCTAAGGAAAAGCCGTGGTCCAAGATTTACACCTTTACCTTCTACAACAGCTACACAGGGGGGACTTATGGTTCTCAAGGTCCTGACGGATGTTGGACTACTACGAGGTACCTGCAGTGTCAGTTGTCTCAAGGAAGGGGAAGCCGCTTAATCCCCATTTACCAAACAAATACCTTTTGAAAGTTTGGACAGGAAGAAGGCCTGTAGTTCAGATCCAAGACCTGACTAAACGCTGGTTGTCATAAATATCCTGTTCATCACCATGTAATAAAACACGCCCCTATTTCTAGTCAAGAAGAAGAGAAAGAAGGGTGAGCCCAAAAGTTACAGGCTAAGTGCAAAATTTGCGCGAGCGTTTAATCAGCCCAACAGATTAGGAAACTCCAGCTGGGTCCCCAAACGATAACACCTTGTCTGTCCAATGATGCCCTCTGCTGCTTCCTGCTCAACAGTTGTGGAGTCTTACATAATGGTTCTTCAGTGTTCCTCTTCATTGAAAGACAAAGCCATTACCTGTTTGCTTCACCTTCCAAGGCTCCCAGCTTCAACCTGGGGGGACAGGAAAAACACCCCAAGGAGCCCAGAAACTAACTGTCCTAAATCAAATTCCAACTCTAAGCTATGAGGTGGTTTCCTTAAAACAACCATGGGATTAGATGCCCCAACGGATGTTACGGCTTCTTCAGTATGTGGATGATTACTATGGGAGGATACCCCTGAGATCTATGGAAGCTGAAACCATTTCCTACTCCAACATCCTCCACAAAACTCATAAAACTGCAAGGTGTCTCAAGATATACTACAGGTGGTGTCAAAGCAAGGTTATCTTCTAGGTCTTTGTAATTGCCCAAAGGAATTAGACATCTGTCAAGAGACGTGTCCTTGCCATAACAACCTCAAAAGGTATCCAGAGAATTCAGACCAACTACAGGTTCATTTTTAGGTCTGATTCACTACTGTAGAATGGATAACTGAAAGCATCAGATAATATTTGGCAACCTCTCTATGAATGCATTAAAAACGGAGGCCATGTTTTCGAAAGGCCGCCCCCAAACCCAGCAATCGATGCACAACAGGATGCATTGCTTTGCGCTCTAACAGACAGTTGTATCAAAAGCTCCAGCACTTTGACTTCCAGACTACAAACAGCCTTTCATCTATTTTTGTTTTCAGAGTCAGGTGGACCACGGCCTTCTGGTGTCCTCACTCAAGCCATTGAGGGAAAATCAACACCCTTGGATTAATATTCAGCACGGTCTGGATCTCAGTTTGCTTCGTTACAGCGCCTAATGCTTGAAGGCTGTACACGCCGCACAGATTTACTGGGATAAGACCGCATGGGACATCGTCCCTGGGGACATGATGTATATAGTCTGGCCCCCCCATGGACTTGCTGCTTTGTCCTACAGCATACCTTTGCCGATCAGCAATGCATATGATTCATCAGCCGCCATCTACGCTTAACAGTGCTCTTTATTTACTGCCCTCCAATGTGTCTTTTAAGCGGTGCCAATGTTCTGGATCTCATTGCTTGAATCAGCCCCACTCTTTTCCACGCGCAGGGGGGATGAGGATGATGATGACAAAGAAGGAATAGAATCATAGACCAGTTGCCTGAAATATGGGCAGAAGGGAAAAATTTTCACATCACCAGGCTACAGTGGTGACGGAAGAAAATTTCCCCAAGCGGGATCTCAACATGTGGACAAGATGGTTCAAGATATGCTATGAAGACGGGGACTTTTCATACCAGGATTTTTGCAATAAATCCAAAGAAGATGAATATCCTTCATGGGCAGAAGCCTGCCCCCGCACTTCTCAGTCATGTTGCAGAACTCAAGCTCTGGGAAGAGGCCTGCAAAATTGCTGAAAGGCAAGACTGCTAATATATGGACTGACTCAAGGATAGTCCTATTGGCATTGCACCGATTTTGGGAACTAATCTGGGGAAGAATAGAGGATTCAGTCCAGCAGCAGGAACACTGTGAAGCCATTGCAGTGCAAATCAAGTTCCCTACTGTCAGCCTTGAATAATGCCTAACCAAGTAGCAGTCCTGGAAAAAGTCATAGGCTCCGGTTAAATAAGCGAAAGCAAGGGAAAGCCAGGGGGACCCATTTTCGCAGGACCAAGCAGCCAAGACAGCGGCCTAGGCGCCGTGTCATCCAAGTGGCTGGAATTCAGGGAGCTACTCCACATTTTTGGCAAATCCACAGGAGCTAAGAAGAAGAGGTTTATCAAGGAAAACAGGAACTGACCCATCACGGCTGAAGGACTGGGAAAAAACCAGGGAATGGCACCACGGGAGACCGGTTGGTGAAGAACAACCACTGGGCCCCTGCCATGGAGAAAACAGCAATGGAAAAGGGAAGGGGCATACTGTGGCAGGGAAACCTATGGAAATATCAATGGCAACTTGTTTGCCTCCCTAGGCGGAAATGTACCTGCTTGGCGGCATGGGACCATTGGGGGGCCACTCACAGAGAAAGAACCAAGCACTGGCCTATGTTGCAGAAGCTGTAACCTATTGCCCCCAGGTATCAGCTCCATGTTTGCAGAATACAATCAAGCTTGTTCAGTCTGTGCCACTGCAAAACCCATCCCTTACAGCCTCAAGTTCTGCAGCACTTGGCGAAGCCAGGAATAGCCCTTCCAAAGGATCCAAGTGGTCCACATCCTGGATGCCAAAGAAGTGAAAATACGAATATGTTTTATTGGCAATGGGACTTGTTTTCAGGGATGGCCAGAAGCATACCCAGTGACCACATGGGCCTTCCAAACGTAACGGCAAAGTAGTTGTTTACTGTAAATAGATTGTCGATTTGGATATCCCCTCAGGTGATCGAGGTCAGATCAGGGTCCAAGCATTCTTCTCGGTTTTCCGCGGATTTGGATAAACATTGTTAGGGGTAGATTTTGGGCCTCCACACGCCCGTACCATCCCCGAAGCTCTGCGAAAGGTAGAGAGATTGAATTGTACGCTGAAAGAAAAAACTTTGAAAATTGGACCAGTGATTCCCCATTCCCTGGGGACAGAACTTCTCCCAATTGTTACTGTCCATAAATTCAGACACACTCCACAGTGAAATCATGGCCTGACCCCCTTTGAAATTCTGTTTGGTAAACCCCCACAGTTTTTGAAATTTGGGAGCAGGAGTTGGAGTGGTGTTATGATTAATACCGTTCAATTTGTGAAATTGAATTGTCCAAAAAACAGTGACTAATTTGCAGCAGCTGTTTCTTGCTTCTCTTCCAGAATCTACAGGTGAAAATTTGTTACCGACTTCAAACCAGGAGATCGGAGTGTATGTTTGAAAAGGCACAATCAGAATAGAAATTCCTAGACAACCCAGATTTGAAGTCATTCACAGGTGGTTTTGATCAACCCCGTACTGCGGTCAAACTTAAGTAGATAAGGCCAATCTTGGATCACGCCTCTCACTGCAATGGGACCCACCCCCACTAGATGATGCTCTTGTATAATCCTTGAATGTTGTGTGGGATGATTCTGGGGAGGGGAGCAAGTGGGTATGCTCATTATTTGGGGTGCGACCTAAAGCCGATAACCGAAAAAACAGTTCAGACCTTCTCATTGACATCTGTGAAATTTTGCCCAGATCCCAGTTTGTAAAGAAGGGTCCCATTACTATAGAGAAGCTTTCTACCAAGGGCAAATTCGATTTGTGTGGGACCCGCACGGGTATTAAAATTGGTTTAGATAAATGGTCCGATGTGGGGTTTGAAGACAGGTGAAGAATTGGGGGATTAACACTAAGGAGGGCTGGGACTGTAAGGATAAAAATGGGAGTTCCTTGTTTAGTGCGGTTTGACGTAACTGGGGCCCAATCCAAAACGTTTGGGTAGGTGTAGGTTGCGCTACTCAAGAAAGGATGTTACACTCTTTCTTAAACATGAGGAAAAAAAAAACCACTCGGATTAGATCTGGGTGAATACGTTCCTTGGGGGGGCATATACCCGATTTAGAAATCCATCGTAGGCCTCTAGACTAAAAGATGCTGTAGGAAAAAAAAAACTACCACAGCGACCCCCCCACTGCCACCAAGTGCGGGAAGCAGATTCTTCAAACAAAGCTGTAGCAGAATTGTAGTCCCCTATCCCTACTTACGATGGGAAGATGTTCTTCTCCATCGAGACCACGACATCCACCAGTTAAGATCTGTGGTCAGAATGGGTCAAAATACACTATTAGGGCCCACAATCTGGGGAACTTGTTGGATGTCTGGTTGTTGCTGGTGCCCAACTACACATGGGAAATACCAACCCCATTACACATTAGTGGTATGAAACTTACATGCAGAACTGTGTTTTCTAACTACTTACAGGAACTAAATAAGACAGGGATGTGATGATTTTAAAAACCCCTTTTAGTTTTCAAACCCAAGGTACGCCCTTCCGGAGGAGGTGGATGGTATTACCCGGCTTATTACACTTGATTTTCCCCTAATGATATCAGTCACAAAAGACCTCCTTGGAATCTTCTCAGAAGGATTTTGTCAGAGAACTCTAATCCTCAGGTTAACGCTTCAATTCACACAGGTATTAGATGTCTTCTGGTTGTGTGGGAGATGGCAGATTAAGAAGAGATTACCACCCCAGCGGAAAAGGTCAAAGTTTACGCTGGTTGAAGCTTGTCCTTGCCTTTTAGTAGCCGGTTTACCATGGGATTCCGGCTCCCCTAGCGGACCCTTCCGAAGGAAAAGGAGAAACAATCCAAACTTTGCTCGGTTGGGACTCCCAATGTTCTACATCGATGCCATGGGGTTTCCTAGGGGGGTTCCCAGAACCAGTTAAAGCCCAAAGGACCTGCTCAGAAAGCAGGGTTTTGCCTCTCTTATTTCCAAGGGTCCAAATTCAAACAAAAATTGTAGTTAGGATTGGATTATTTATATTTATTATAACCATACAGAGGGTTTGTCAATTAAGCAAGAGATGGGATTCCAATGGTGTCTACGAGGGAGCTTGGCCCCAATAACCAGAATGAGCCCTGCAGAAACCGAATTGGCATATAGGGACATGGTTTTAGCGAGAATAGAAAAGGTGGAGTTTGTGGTATGGTAGGTAGGTGAAGGGATGCTGTACTTACATCCCAGGGGACAACCCAGGGGAGTTGATGGGAAAGAAGATTACCGTTTTTGCTGGGGTAATAATCAGGGAATTTATCGAAAGGAATACCTTTAGGAGGCATTCAGGGACTGGATACTTCTGGGCTAATTGGGTTGCGGGAGTGGCTGGAGGGTGGATGCAATGGTTTACAACAAAATTGGTACAAATTCTACTGGTTATTCTGGTGGTTTTTGCTGGTTTGTTTCTTTTGCTGCTGTGTGTTCCCCTTTATAAAAAATCTACTAGCTAAATTGCCTCTGGAGGAACCGGTGGTTTGTTTCTAATGCAATGGTACAGGAAACTCTGGTGCATTGATAAAGATAGAGACTTTCCCCCATTATCAAGTAAAGGGGAAAAATGCCAAACACAGATTGGAATCAATTCTTTAGGGGTTAGAACGGGTTGGGACCCTCACATCGTAAGGTAGGTTAGTGAGAGGATGGACAGGGTGTTGTTTGATAGAACGGGTCCTGCGAATTCTCAGAAGAAATCCACAAACCCCAATCCCCACGGTGTAGAGTGGTAGCAGCTCCACAGGTAAATTCTATGTAATTAGAGTTTGAGTATTTGGGTAAAGCTTGGCATTTTTAAGGGGGAATGTGAGGGTTAATGCTATATGTGGTTTCATGTAGTGCATCATAAGCTAAAGTTTGTTTTTAAGAAAATCCCAAGCTTTCCTACTTTAAGAACCCATTTACAGATTCCATACATCCATTTGAGGGGTCGATGACTGTTTGCAGTATTGAGGGGCAGTCAAGATAACCAGGATTCCCACATACACATCCTGTCATTGGCTTGTTCAACCAGAAAACTTCTTCTGCCCGGGGCCAAACTACTTTGGAAAATTTCCAATAAAGAACTTTATGCGCAACCCCTCCCTATGGGGACTGTCCACTGGCGATAGTGCCCACGCCCCCTTTTTTCTACTTAGCATAAATATTGTGTGCCGCGCTGAATTATAGTAGGGAGGAGTGCATGGATAAGATTGGACCAGAACAACGCGGGTCTGACTCTTTTTTCATTGGTCCGGCCCGTGGCACTTAGACCATGAGTTGGAGTACGGAGTTGGGAACAGGAGATCCATTTCGCTTTTATGGTCCTTGGACAGTCTCACCAAATTGTTTGGCGGGAAAAAACTTTGACCCACTCTTCTTACAATGTTCCATTTCTGTTGTTTTGAGGGGGTCTGGGACTTTGGCTAGGCTATTGGGCGTGGCCATGATTTCTTTTCTTTTTCAGGGGACAATTGTTTAAAGATTTGATGGTGTTACTGGAATCATTGTCCTGTTGTCAAGCCAAGCTTTATTGTTGGGATAGGCTGGGCCTCACTTTTGACTCTACAATACTTTGGTACACTGAGAAGTTCACATGATCGGGGGACTCAAATACCTGCAATCTGCCCAGTTTTGTGGTTGTAAAACAAGCCCAAATTAAAGGGTTGTCTCACTACAAAGGATAAGCTTTCAAAATGTAAGTTAACATAATGGAGGACGTTTTCCAAATATATTGCGTTGTTGATCTTTTTTGTTTAAGGAGCTACAAGTGATTTTATCTCCTTCTGTGCTCTTTTATAGGTTCCATCTGCTTAGCAGGGTAGTTGATGTCATCCACCACAGGTTGCTAGCCAAGCGTGTGAAAGGCTGTGTGTTAATCTGATCTTTCAGGGAACAAAAAGGGACTATTATTCTACTTTTTACATTAGCTCAGAAGCTTCTCAGGACCTCAGAGAGGGTAATTTAGCTAATATGCTAATTACAGATAGCTTGACCAGGAAATAACAGAGCAAAGCAGCATTATTTCATTCATGTATCCTATGAAACTTTGAGATGAGACAACCCCTTTAATGTACTCAAATAAGCTTGGATATTTAACATTCTAACTGAGACTTTTAGAGTCTGAAATGTCCTTTTGGACTTTTTTGTATTTCTCTGAGGATGTCCATTCCTTAAGGCGTTAATTCTTATGGAAGCAGAAAGAATGTACTTAATTTTTTACACACTTTTTGTTTTCTGGCCTACTTTGTGTTAAATAAATAGTAACATTGTGTAATTAGACTTTTACGTGGTATAGTTCATCTAATTGTAGAAACTTCTAATGGACCAAATGTTTTATGATGTTCTGATATGTTAAACCATAAAGTTCAAAGAAGGTGTACTTTCTTCCTTTAATGATTGTATAAGCCGCTACGTTGAAGCACAGAAAGTATGTTATGAAATATCTTTGAGGTATTAGTTGATACAGTAGACACTATACGCAAGCTCACAAGCCCTGTCAAGGCTCCTCATTTCTTGTGAGTCCCTACACTAGCAATTTACAGAAAAATCACAGAAACATTTGACATTATTTACTCAAAAACACAACAAAGACCATACTTACAGCTCAATGGCTGGACTAAAAACTGAACACAGTAGGAGGCAACTGTGCTACTTGGGAAAGATAAACAGGTGCAGTTAATTGTTGAGCAGTAGCTCACACACCACACCACTCACGGAGGGGACCAATAGAATGATGAAAAAACTGCATTGATACCATTTCACATCATTATGCAGAAATTATAGCGAAGGGTTAATCACCCACGGCCGTAGCTCACTCCGCCCGTGGGTGATGTGGCATGATGCCAGCGGTATACCTATGGTCCCATGCCGCGATCTTGCAAGATCCGCTTGTGAGCTAGCAAAATCTCCATGACATACCCATATACCAAGTTGTGGGAACCCCTACCCAACCTTGATGTATGGGTACGTCAAATGTCGGAAAGAGGTTAATTATGGACCACATTCTTTCCAACAGGAATTGCTGATGGTCAGGAGAAGAAAACATAGAACAGTCATAATATACTGTAGTTATACTACATATACCAGTATGAGCAATCAAATACATTTTGGTATAGTTTATTTTACAATTACTGCACTAAACCACATCTAATATGAACAGCTTAAATGGCGACATGTCCCACTAGGGCTGCGCCATTTTTTTTGGAGTATTTTGTGACAAAAAACTGTTTACACCCTATTGTCTATATAAATGAGCTGTAGTACAGCAAAACTAGGCACACTGAATGCGCCTAAAGTAGGCACATCAAATATACTAGCAATGATATGCTATGCACCTAAGTTAGATTAGGCGCATCAATTATACCATGCAAGGTAAACTACACACCAGATTTTTGACAGGTTCATTAATTCAGGCGCACTATACACTCATTTAATGTGCCTTAAAACTGGCGTGGCGATGACTCTTTTTGACATGGCGCTCAAAATGTCTGGCAGTTAATATGTTTCTGTTTTGACATATATCATTGGCCATAGCAGAGCAGAAGAAATACTGTATCACTGCTTTTTCCCAATGTGCTTGTTTAGTAATCAAATGTTGCTTACTGTTAAGTATAATGTTATTTAATTTGAAATCTATCTTGGAACATAGGCAGTCAAACAGTTTCTTAGATATTCTCCAACACCAAATACAGCGGGACTTAAACCCATATAGTGTGCAGTTTGATCAAGTTGTGCATGCCCACCTGCCGTGTCAACGTAGCCTTATCTATTGGGTCCCTAACTAATACCTTTTTTGTGGGACAAAAGCCTCCATACATTCAGAGCTGGACTCCATTCACACTGATCATGAGGACCTGATGCAGCCAGGTGGGAGGAGTGCACGGCTGAGATGGAGGCAGCATTTTAACATTTGCAGTTATGGGTAGACATAATTGGTATCCAACCTTTGACTAAGAACTACCTACAATGTCTGTTTCCAAAATATTTATAGTGTTTATTCATGTTTTACTTATATTTCTGTTACAAAACTGCTAGTTTTTTAAGATTAAGGCTATGTCTACACAGCAAATGTTAAAATGCCGTAAAAATTATATTTAACTATCACTGTACTGCGGTTTTTAGCATGGGTTTGCACAAGAAAATACGGTCGGTTTTTGGATTTCCTGCCGGCCCAATACGTTGATTGTAGGCCATCTGTACGTTGATTGTAGGTCAACTGATGGAACATGTCCTATCTTCTGGTGGATGGCCAGCGGTTTAGAAATCTCAAAATAGAAAATACATGCTGTGTAGACTGCAGCATAGATTTTCTATTGTGGTCTATGAGAACAGGATTACAGTTGGATTTTTGCAGTTTGCAGTTTCTAAATCCGCTTAACCCCTTAACGACCTTGGGCGTATCCAAACGTCCAGGTCGTTTGGGGGTTAACGCACCTGGGGTATGGATACGTCCTGGGGATCCGGAACTCTAAAGCAAGGGTTCGCGCGATGGCGCGGGGGGCACTGTATATTAAGCTGACATCCCGCACCTCCCCCGGCCCGACCCCGGGGTCGCCCGGGGGGGGGG
>JAODAL010053967.1:0-24930 GCA_025379985.1 Phyllomedusa bahiana | reverse complement strand
GCCACACAGGTATTTTGGGGGCACTGAGGCAAAATATGGGGGCACTGGGGCAGATTAGGAGCATGGGGCAGGTAATGAAGCACTGAGGCAGGTTATAGGGGCCCCTGAGGCATTTAAAATAGGGGGCCAAAGGCAGGTATGGGGGGCACAGGCGTATATGGGGCCACAGGCGGTATATAGGGTCATTGGGGCCAGATAGGGGGGCCAAAGGGCAGATATGGGGCATGAGGCGTATATAGGGCCACAGGAGGTAAAGGGGCCAAAGGCATAAAAGGGGGGCACGGGCGTATGGGGTCCACGGGCGGGTATAAGGGTCATTAGGCAGAAGTGGGGGCACTGAGGGCAGTATATGGGGGCCACAAGCAGGTTATAAGGGCACTGAGAGTATAGGGGGGCAATGAGGAGTAATTGGGCCCACAGGAGTATTGGGGGCACGGGCAGGTATATGGGGCCACGGGCAGGTATATAGGGGAAACCGGCGGTATATAGGGGCACAGGCATCAGATGGGGGCCACGGGCAGGGTTTGGGGGGCCCCACAAGGGTATGGGGGCCAGGCTAAATAGGGCACAGGAGTATAGGGGGGGTAAAGGGCAGTTATGGGGGCCACAGGCAGGTATAAACGGGCACAGGCAGCATATGGGGGCCACAGGCAGTATATGGGGGTCACAGGCAGTAATGGGGCCAAGGGGTAAAAAAAGGGCACAGGCAGCATATGAGGCCACAGCGGGCATTAAAGGGCCACGGCACATATGGGGGTCACGGCGGGGATATGGGGGCCACAGGCGGGCATTTGGGGGCACGGGCAGGATATGGGGGCCACATGCGGGCATTATAGGGGCAAAGGCAGTATTGGGGCACTGAGGGGGAAAACGCTAAAAAAAATAACAACATTAATACTCACCTTAACCCCCCGGCGAGCGCACTTCTTCACCCGCGCTCCTCCGGCAGCTCCTCGGCGCGCCTATGACGCGCTGTGCGCCCGAGACAGGCAGCGTCGCGATGAGTGTGTCATCGCGACCTCCCCCGGCTGAGGCGCAGGGGCCCGCGTTGGGTCCTCACGCTGTGAGGACCCCCAGCCTCGCGGTGTAGACCGCGGGTTTCCCACACTGCCTCGGGGGAGGGGGCGCTCGCTCTCTGCCCCGCAAAGCCCTCAGCTGTGTGTGCTCCAGCGGACCACATGCAGCTGAAGAGCCTCGGTGTCCAGGCCCAGCACAAACCCCGGAGCCCCGGGGGACTCGGGGGGACGGGGGTTTTATTCGGGGCCCAGCCCCGAATAAAACAGCCTAGCGACGCCCCCGGAATCAGGTGTTTATTGGAAGTTCAGACGGGGCCCGCACATTTTCCTTCTTGAGCAGAGGGACCTTTCGGGCATGAAAAAATTTGAAACCGTTATGGCGTAATGTGTTTCCAATGGTTTTCTTGGTGAATGTGGTCCCAGCTGCCTGGGACCACATGAGGTCATTAACAAGCTCCCCCCGTGTAGTTTTAGGCTGATCTCTCACCTTCCTTATGAACAAGGATACCCCACAAGGTGAGATTTTGCTGGGCCAATCGATGTCGATTGACAGTCTTTTTGATTTTTTTCCATTTTTATATTCCCCAAAATTTGTCCCCTTCTCACCAGTTTTTACTTAGGGTTTTTCGTAGCCAATTCCGCTTTGTGCGGTCTTGTCTTGTCCCTGACATCCTTAAAAAAAGTTTTTGGTCTTGCCCATGTTGTAGAGGTTAGATTGACTGTTTAAATTGAGTTGTGGAAGGGTCTTTTATAAAGGTAACAATTTAAGTCAGTTGTCTTTAGTACAGGTAACTAGTGATGATCGAACCGTTCAAGAAAAGTTAAGTTCGAGTTGAGCCGAACTGAACATTTTACTGTTTGTTCAATTAAAACTTTGCATTCTAGAGGCGGTCAACACGCCATTTTAATAGTGTTCAGCACTTTTGGCGGCCATCCAATCAGTGCAGAGCACAGAGAAGTGTCAAAAACATCATCCCTGAGATTTAGGGCTGTCACTTGCTGTTAAAACCCAATGACCAGGGTTTTTTTATGTATTGGGGGTTGTAAAGTCATTTTAGCTCACTCTTTGTACTGTACGACTGCCTTGTCTGCTTTGCTTGATGCAGGCACTGATTTGCTTTTTAGCGAAGGAAAAGCTGCTTTTAGTTTTTAGGTTTGGGTTATTTAGGGGGGTCCCAGCAAGCTTAGGGAATTTTATAGCAGAATTTTAAGGAGTTTGGTATTGTGGCTGATTTTTCCCCACACCCAAAAGCTGTTATTTTGCGACTTTTTGGGGTTGGTTGGTTGGGTTGGGTTTGGTTGTTGGGTGAAAATTATCTGAGTGGAAAAGTTCATTTTTTCAGTTTTGGGGGCTCAGTAATTGTATAACACACCCTTTCCAAATCACCTATAAAAGCAATATATTTGAAAATAGTGGTTGGTTTGGGGAAAATTATTTTGATGAAAAAGTTTAATTTTTTGCGTTTTGGGGGCTTTAGAATTGTACAAGCACCGTTATACCCTTTTTACCGTTGAACATGGTGAGAAAAATAGGGTGGTAGCGAGCAAAGGGGGGCGTAGGAGTGAAATGGGTACGAGAAAGGCACTCCTTCCAATGCTGGAAATAGACAGTGAGTACATCATAGTCGAGGAGTCAGGCCTGTCATCGCTTGGTCGCCCCGGCATTCATTCAGAACAGGTCGCCAATCTGTTTTCAGTGGTTATCAGACCCCGCTCCCCGCGGTTTTACCTGTCTTCTCTCAGTCACGGCCCCCAAAAAGTCATCATCTCAGCCCAACCCGAAAACAAAACGGGGGGCCGAAAGTCACAACCCAAATTTTGGACCACTCCAAAATCCTTTCCAAAAACTCTTTGATCAAACAATGCGGTTGGGGTCAGAGGGGGTTTTAAAAAAACAAGGGGCCAAAAAAGGATGATTTTGTCTGCTCTTTAAAATAATGTGATACTTGAGGGGGGAAAGAAGCTGGTCCATTTGACAGAATACCAAAACGGTCAGCAATGCTCAAAGTGCCTTTGGCTTCTGCCCCTGTGGGGTGTAGGGGTGTTAGAAAAAAGGGTTTTTGGAGGGCGTGTGGCAAGCCTTTTTATCATTGGCCGGGGGAGGATGATGGGTAGTGTAGTGTGGGTACGGTTCAGAAAGGGGAGAGGGTGGTCGCCAAGTCTGCTGAATTACTCCACCGCCATGGTCGGGTGGTGGCAGGTGGTGTGTTGAGCGTTTTTTATCGACAAAAATTGAAAACGGCAAGGTTTTTTTGGTGATCGAAATTTTTTGTATGCGTTAAAAAAGGCTAAAAAACTGGCATCATCTATTTGATTGGCCATTTTCGGCGTTCCTGTAATTTTGGCGGCCAGCAAATCAGATTACAGAATAGAGCAGGGTGAGATTTGTGTGCGGTCATAAAATGGGATTTTGTTTTTGGTTGCGATTGGCTGGAAAATCACATGACATCGTTTTACATAAAAAACGCTTTTTTCCGGTTCACCCTCGTGTCTCTCAGGGGCCCTATGGGGTTTAGGACTTTGCCCCTCTCCCTGTCCCCAAAACAGCTCAGCGGGAAATTATTCTATTTCTGCACAGGGGAAACCCTCTTCTATTAGCTGTGACCCTTTTAAAATTTTGTTAAATTAGAGATTGGAAAAATTTTTTTTGGTTGGTGGAGGTTTTTAAAAGGAGATCTCCCGTTTTAAGCCCACGGGGGGAGGGGGGTTTGGGCGAAACCAGAAAGCTCTATATAAAAAACACTGGATAAAGTTCACCAAAGATTAGTGTAGCATTGCACTGCAAAAATCTTTATTATTAAACCATTTTGTTTTTTTGAAATTTTTCCCTGGTTATTGGGCAGCCTGAAGTATATTAATAACCATCAAATTCTATTTAACTGCGGGTTTCTTGTGTTAGGTGCAAACTCCACTTTTTTTTATAGTATACTTTTCGGGATAGGTGTTCATTTTCAATTTTACCCATTCCCTTTGTTCTTTTTTCCCCCTTTCACTTAAAATCTGAAAACAGCAATTTTATAGTCACCACAGGTGAATTGAAGGTAGCAAAATAATACCGTGTATTATGCGGAAAACATAACAGATTACCGTGTTTTTTGACTTTGGCGCCACTACAGCTTTGTTCATATGACGCAGCTTGCACGTAAATCTGAAACAGCAATTTTATAGTCACCACAGGTGAATTGGAAAGTGCAAAACATACATTTTATTATCGAATACATTTCAGATACGTGTTTTTTGACTTTGGCGCACTAAAGCCTCGTTCATTGACGCAGCTTGCACGATAATTCTGAAAAACAGCCAATTTTATAGTCACCTTCAGATGAATTGAAAGGTGCAATAAAATAAACCCGTGTATTATACGGAAAACAGTAACAGATATGTGTTTTTTTTACTTGGCGCACTACAGCTTTGTTCATTGACACAGCTTGCATCGGGAAATCTGGAAAACAGCCAATTTTTTATTAGTCACACAGGTGAATGAAAAGGTGCAAAACAATACCATGTATTATATGAAAACATAACCGATACGTATATTTTTACTTTGGCGCACTTACAGCTTTCTTCATTGACGCAGCTTGCACGTAAATCTGAAAACAGCAATTTTTATAGTCACCAAGGTGAATTGAGAAAGGTGCAAAAAATACACTTTTATTATCCGATACATTTCTGATACGTGTTTTTTGACTTTGGCGCACTAAGCTTTGTTCATTGACGCCAGCTTGCACGTAAATCTGGAAAACAGGCAATTTTTTAGTCACCACAGTGTGATTGAAAGGTGCAAAAAATACCGTGTTTTTATACGAAAACATAACAGATAGTGTTTTTTTGTTACTTTGGCGCCACTACAGCTTTGTTCATTGGACACAGCTTGCACGGAAATCTGAAACAGCAATTTTTATAGTCACCACAGGTGAATTGAAAGGTGCCAAAAAATACCATGTATTATATGAAAAACATAAACAGATACGTATTTTTTTACTTTGGCGGCACTACAGCTCTTCTTCATTGAAGCAAGCTGCACGTAAATCTGAAAAACAGCAATTTTATAGTCACACAGGTGAATTGAAAGGAGCAAAAAATACATTTTATTATCGAAAATACATTTCAGATAGTGTTTTTTTTGACATTTGGCGCACTACAGCTTTGTTCATTGTCGCAGCTTGCACGTAAAATCTGAAAACAAGGCAATTTATAGTCACCACAGGTGAATTGAAAGGTCGCAAAAAATACCGTGTTATTTGCGAAACATAAACAGATAGTGTTTTTCATTGACTTTGGCGGCACTACAGCTTTGTTCATTGACGCAGCTTGCACGTAAATCTTAAAACAGCATTTTTATAGTCACCACAGGTGAATTGAATGATGCAAAAAATACATTTTATTATCCGAATACATTTCAGATACGTGTTTTTTGACGTTGGTGCACTACAGCTTTGTTCATTGACGCAGATTGCCACGTAAATCTCGAATACAGCAAATTTTATAGGTCACCCCTAAAAAAAACCAAGGTGAATTGAAAGGTGTGCAAAAAAATTACCGTCGTATTATACGAAAACCATAACAGATATGTTTTTTTACTTTGGCGCACTACCGCTTTGTTCATTGACACAGTTGCACGGAAATCTGAAAACAGCAATTTTATAGTCACCACAGTGTGATATTGAAAGTGCAAAAAAAATACTATGCTATTATAATGAAAACATAACAGATACGTATTATTTTTTTACTTTGGCGCACTTAAGCTTTCTTCATTGACGCAGCTTGCACGTAAAATCTGAAAACAGCAATTTATAGTGACCAACAGGGGTGAATTGAAAGGTGAAAAAAAATACCGTGTATTATACGAAAAACATAACAGATACGTGTTTTTTGACTTTTGGCACACTCGCTTTGATTTCATTGACGCAGCTTGCACGTAATCTGTAAACAGCAATTTTATAGTCACATAGGTGAATTGAAAGGTGCAATAAAATACCGTGTATTATACGAAAACATAACAGATACGTGTTTTTCTACTTTGGCGCTACAGCTCTTGTTCATTGACGCAGCTTGCACGTAAATCTGAAAACAGCAATTTTATAGTCACCTGAGGTGATTGAAAGGTGCAAAATACGTGTTTTTTGCTCTTTTGCCCAGTCCAGATTTGTTGATTAGAGACACCTTGCAGTTAAATTTGAATCCAGAAATTTTATTTTGATTTGAGGGATTTGAGAATAGCTGTGATTTGCGTCTTTTAATAAGAGGACATTTCCAAAATATTCCATACCTTCTTCAATTTTTATTATTTCTGAAACATGGGAATGGCTCCGAAATGAGGGGTGGTACCTTAAAGCGAGCAAAGAGGGGGGTAGCACATGGAGGTAGAGGTACGAGAGAAGGTGCTCCTTTCCTGTACTGGCGGACAACACGCCATTGCCAGCGGATCGTCATTGCAGGACGGCAGGCCTTCTTGTCATCGTGGGTCAGGGGCGCCAGTGAATCTCGAAGTAACGAGAACGATACATCGCCAAATCTGTTTCATTCAGTGGTTAATGAACCTGCATCCAGAACAGTCTTCCTCCTCCGACCGCCAGTTCACGGCCACAAATGTAGTCATCAGCATATATCAGCATCCGTACAACATGAAGCGAGGCAGACCCAAAGTCAAATCGTAGTACCCACCACCTGTGGATGATCAATTTTCTGAAGACCTCTTTGATGACAAAATGCGGTTGGGGGTCAGAAGGCATTTTCCAAAGACATAAAGGCCAAAGAGGATGATTTTGTGCTGCTCTGACGCCCAGTTACTGATGCCATCAGAGTAGGAAAGGAAGCTGTCAATCGGCAAAAATCCCGGGCGGTCGGCAAAGCCTTGCAGTGACCTCTTGCTTATAGCCCGCAGCTCCTGGATGCGATGTCAGGACGACCAGAGTCACTATGTTGATGATGATGATGACGTCATTGCAGATCCAACGTGTTCTTTTCAGCAGAATTTGCTGGCGAAGCCGCTTCATCAACTGACGAGGAGGAAGACGAGGTTGGTAACTGTCGTATTGGCTCCAGCTCAAAAAGGGACAGTGGGGATTGAGGACGGTCGCAGATGGTCCGCTGATATGATTCCGCCAGCCACAGGTCAGCGAAACCCCGCTCCTACGCTTATCGCCGTTCAAAAGGTCCAGGACCTCTCAAGCCTGGGCCTTCTGTTGAGCAAGGCCTCTGTTTCACCCAGCGATGTCATATGCCGCCTTTGCCGTAAACGGATAAAGTAGAGGCAAGATCTTATGGTTGTTTAAACCCAAACACCAAACATATCGAGTCACAATGCAGCGAATGAGATGAGTTGAATGGAGGAACACTTGGCCAAAAAAAGGCCACAGAGCCGCGGGCCTCCAACCACTGTCACACCCTCTGTCTCCGCCTCCTACTCCTCCGCACCACCTAAGCGTTCCTAGTGCCCATGTCTCTCAGAGCGTCATGATCAGGATCAGGCCTCCGCTTCAGCCTCCACCGTCGCCCATGTTCCACCGAGCCAACCACGGAGACCACATCTACCCCTTCTACATCCGCCAGTTTGATGACCTGCACGCCGTACAGCGGCAGGTCTAGCAGCCAGCCTTCTGTTCTTCCAGGTTTGGGGAAGCAGAAGAAACACTTTAACCCAAAACCATCCCAAAGCCAAAATCTGAATGTCGGGCATTGCCAGGCTTTGGCCTTTGGAAATGTTGCCCTTTCTGTCTGGTGGAACAGATGGGTTCCGCACGTCATTGGCCCTTGCCTGCCCCCAATACCAGATGCGAGCAGGCATTTCTTTGCCAGAAAAGAGCGTCCCTGCCCTGGCAGCAACGTGTCATCTAAAATTTCAAAGCGCGTTGTCTGCATCTTTGGCCGGAAATGTCCATTGACCACGACACATGGACTAGTAAAGCACGGCCAACGCCGCTATATCTCTATGTGACAGCTCACTGGATGAGCTGGGGTGGATGTCTTCTGGGGGTGAGGTGGCTCTCAGGCTCGGAGGCGCACGCTCTTCAAAACCGCAGGGAGTTGCTGCAGGGCTCTTTCCCCAAGGTCCTCTGGTGCATCACGTGCCCAGAGAAAAGAAAACCAAGCGTTTTGAAATTATCTGTCTTGGAGACCGTCCCACAAGTGTCGGAGCTCGTGGGGACGGCTCTCCGCCAACGAGAGCCGAGCGCTGGCTGTGGTGGCAAGAAATAAAACCTTGTGCCAGGCAAGTCAAGGTGATGCGGAATAACGGGCGAAATCTGCTGAGTCGCCCTTTAGATCGGTAGGCTGGCAGCACTACATTGCTGGCACATGTCATGAACCTGGTACGTCCAGAAATTTCTTAAAGAGCTACCCGGGTCGGGACTGCCTGCGGATGAAGGCTCGAGGTCTGAGTTCGCTCTTCCACGTTCGCACCCTGCTTCGTCCCACCTGGCTGCGTTGATTGCAGCGTCAGCTCGGCCTCCCCGTCAACCGTCTCATTGTTGACGTGGCAACACGCTGGGAATTCCACCTCACATTGCTCCAGGATTGTGGCAGGAGCTTACCAGCTCACGGCCCAAGAACAACAAACATACAATGTTCATTGTTACGCAGTAGGAGAGTGACACATGGCTGACAAGCATTGGTGCAGGACTTAGGGGATGTTGAGCAATCACGTGGTGGTGCAAGGTTGAAAAGAGCTCTGACCATCCTTGCAATTTGAAAGTATAGCCACCCTTGTCTGCATGGAGCATAGTGGTGATTTAGTTCTGGAACGATCGTTGGACACTCTGAAACAAAACAGGTCCCGCCAGCGACGGGAGGAGGATGAACGGACACAGATGCGGACACGGAGCCTTTCACTCGTTCAAACTCCCACAAGGCCCGACAGTTTCACAATTTTCATCGGTCTCATTAGGCGTGTAGTGGTTCGGGGGGGTCCAGTCCAGAGCTAGTGCAAGGTGGCGCTTCAGCTCTCAAGGTGCATTCATCTCAGCAACAGTCAGGGCTGTGTTGAAGCTGTTGCGGAGGCAGGAGGAGGAGGAGTGTATTCCTAGACACCGAGTCACCGAGTCCTGCGCATGGATAGAGGTTGGCACGAAATTTGAGGCGGAGGAGGAAGATGAGGAAGATCAGTTTGCTAGTGCCCCTCTGACCAGAGGGCTTGGGAAATTTAAGCGTCCATCTCTCACTGAAGTGCTTGGATGCTCCATTCTCCTCCAACATTGATCCTGTGCATTAAGGCCATCCAAAATGAAACAACAGTTACTGGGTGGCCACCCTCCTGGATCCCCGGTACAAAAAACAACAAACTCAGCACTTTCCTTCACACCCACTACAAATAGAGGAGTTTAAATGCAGGAAAATGGAGACCTTGTGATTGATCAAACTGTAGACATCTGTTGCGTCTGCTTCATGTTCTTAAAATGTAGGTAGAACACGCCAGGACGTGACAGCAGTAGAGTGCAAGTAGCCATTGAAGCGCGAGCGATGCAGCAGCAGGCAAGGTGGCAGGAAGCCTAATGGGTGACCTCTGGCAATCTTTATTTACCACTCACCAACGCAATGCAATGCAGGGACACACATACAACAACAGAGGACCAGCTCTTGTAAGATCTCATGGTTGCACGTCTATCTGCGTTCAACATCCGATGTGTTTTGTATGTGTTACGGGGACAAAATAGACTTCTGGGTATCCAAAATGGACGAATGGCCCGAGCTCGCTCGCCACGCCATAGAGGTGTTGTCCTGCTCAGCAGCCAGGTTCATATCTGAGCGGACCTCAGCACAGCTGGAAGGAGTTCATTTCAGACAAACGCATCCGGCTTTCCAAGATATTGTGGATCGTTTGATGTTCATCAAGATGAATCAGGCATGGATCTCTGATGATGTTGTGGCCCCAATTGCACGAGGTCACGATTTGTTTGCTGGTCTACTTCACATTTCCTCTCCAAACAAAAATGGTCCTCTTGAAAAACTTATTTTTAAATATGATCATTTCTTTACTGCATTCTTTATTCTCAGTTTCCAACAGTTCTTTTGCATGGTTTTGCTAGTGAGGAGACTTTAAAAAGACACCAAAGGGTTTCATGACAACACCGTATTCCCATTTACTCACTTTATCTTTTAGAAGTTTGCGCATTTGTCAAATGGTTTTGTTTTGAGAGTCATGTTGCTGTGGAGATACAGATAATAATTATGGGATCCTTTGGAACAGAAAATGCTGGCCCTTTATTTTTCAAGTGATTTTCTCCATCACAATATTTAATAGTGGCTGAGAAGTCATATTATAATTTTTTGGGGTTCATGTTGCTGTGAGTTACAGCAATAATCATGGTCCATTGGAACAGAAATGTGGCTTTTAAGTGGCATTTTCTCCATCACAATTTATTTGTAGTGGGTGAGAAAGTCATATTTATAATTTTTTGGGGTCATGTTGCTGTGAGATACAGCAATAATCATGGTATTTGGAAAAGAAATGTGGCTTCTAAGTGGCATTTCTCCTCACAATTTTTAACAGTGTCTGAGACAGTCATTTTTATATTTTTTTGGGTCATGCTGCATTGAAATGCTCGCAGCAATACTACAGTCCTTTTATAAAAAAATGTTGTTATTAACGACATTTTGTTCTTCAAAATTGTTCCAAAGTGGCTTCAGGGTCATGATTTTGATTTTTTGGGGGCTCATTTTGCTGAGAACTGTAGCTATACTACAGGTTGCTATTATAAAAAATTTGTCTTTAACAGACATTTGTTCTTAAAAATTATCAAAGTGGCTCAAGGGTCATTGCTTTGAATTTTGGGCGGCAATTTGTTGTGACATGCAGCTATACTACAGATCTATTATAAAAAAAATGTTGCTTTTCTAACAGACATTGTTCTTCACAATGTCAAGAGTGGGTCATGGGTGATGGTGCTGTCAAGAAACAGGAATAGGTAGGACCACTGATAATGGACACATATTGCAAAATGACTTGTTTTTGCAGATCTTTAACAATAGCAATCAATCTCTGTATTGAGGCAAACCCATTTAATACAAATTAAAAAAGAGCAAAAAGACATTGGTGGCGATTCCATCTATTTTTAAAATGTTGTTTTCTAGAACTAAAACTACTAAAAAAATGCATGTACAAAAAAAATTCCTCTGAATTGTAAAGGGAGGTACAAGAAAAACTTGACAGATGTAGGTTATTCAGAGGACATGGTGTATGGAGCACGGACACAGAGAACAAGTACAGAGACAATTTTCCTCCAGCCAGTTGAGTAAAATGAGAAAAAAGAATGCCAAGAAAAAGGGCACCTGGGTGGAAAACAGGAGCGTTTAACCACAGGTATTTCCATAGTGAAGCTCAATTGGTACCGCACTCATAGGTGGGGAAAGCGCTACCCAGTCAGGGACAGTAAATGTCCAGTGAAACAAAATGGTGTTTGAAAGGAATCCTTTTTCGGCATTTTTAATCTGGAGTGTCATGGCAGGTTTGGGGCTCATGCTGTGGCCAGGACAGGTTTAGTCAATTTGTCCAGGTGAAACTAAAATGTGGTTGAAAGATCCTTTTTCCGGCACTTTTTAATCTGTGGGTCATGCAGGTTTGGGGTCATGCTGTGGCCAGGACGTTTAGTTAATGTCCAGTGAACTAAAATGGTGGTTTGAAAGACTCACTTTTTCGGCACTTTTTAATCTGGGGTCATGCAGGTTTGGGGCTCAATGCTGTGCCCAGTGACAGGTATAGTCAATGTCCAGTGAAAATAAATAACTGGTGGTTGAAAGATACTCCTTTTTCCGGCACTTTTTAATCTGGCGGTCATTGCAGGTTTGGGGTCATGCTGTGGGCCCAGGGACAGGGATAGTCCTATGTCCAGTGATAACTAAAATGGTGGTTCAAAGACTCCTTTTTCCGGGCACTTTTTTATTTGGGGGGTCATGCTGGTTTGGGCTCATGCTGTGGACCAGGACAGGTATAGTCATTGTCTAGTGAAACTAAAATGGGGGTTCAAAGACTCCTTTTCCGGCACTTTTTAATCTGGGGCCCCGAAGGTTTGGGGGTCTGCTGTGGCCCCGGGGCAGGTATGTCAATGTGTGAAACTAAAATGGTGGGTTTAAAAGACTCCCTTTTCTGGGACTTTTTAATTGGGGTCACAGGGTTTTGGGGGCCCTGCGGTGGCCCCGGAAGGTTAGTCAATGCCCGTGAAATAATGGTGGTTTAAAGATCCTTTTTTGGCACTTTTTTTAAAATTGGGGGGCAGCAGGTTTGGGGGTCATGCTGCGTTCCCGGACCTGATATTCAATGTCATTAAGTAAAAAAGATCGTTCAAAACATACTGCCTTTGGCACTTTTTTTAATTTTTTGGGGTTCAGGTTTAAGGCTCATGCTGTGGTGCAAGACAGGGATTGTGAATGGTCTGTGATGTTTTTTTCTGTGGCTTTTATAACCTAAGTGTGTTGCCTAAGATGTAGCATGTATCCATTTGACTGTTGTGGATGTTAATTCCAGCTTCTCCCGCCCTGTTTGGGTGTAAGAATGAAGGTGTTGTTGCTCTCCCATAGACTTTAATGGTCATCGGCGATCATCTATCATAGACCATCGAATATCTTGTCGATGAGGGTCGACTATCGACCATCGACCGATGTCGATAGCCAACGTAATCGCTCAACACTAGTTGTGACTATTGTTTTATTATACTGTAATATTGTAATGTATATATTATCATCATTTATAATATGTTGCTTTTAATGGTTAGTTTACTTTTATTTTTGACCTTTATATTAAATTCTTAAAAATCTGTGTCTCAGCCTTTACAGTACTATGAACATACTAGGTTAAATGTGTGTGTAAAATACATCTAAGAAGAGAACATAAATCATTTAACCTCTCCTCAAGTTGCATTGACAAAGTTACTATAAAGATTAACCTTATTTTAGTTATTAGTTTTATCAATCTATCTTTAATGGCTGCTAGCAATAACCTATTTAAAATCCAATTAGACTGTCCTCCTTTCCTTAAAGCATCATCAAATATATCTCTTATGATCTCCTCAGCAAAAGAGCATGAGAAATTGACAGAGATAATGCTGATTAAATTAAACTGTGCTAATGACATTTTCACATGTAATGCTTCTGAAAAATGTTACATCGAGCCTCAGTTTTGTATGGCATATTCTTTAATCACTCAGATTGTACCTCTAATTTAGGGATACAAAAAGGATAAAAAGGGCAAAGGTTAGGACAGACAGCATACAAGCAGGAAAGTCAGGAGGTGAGTCAAGGATAGATATCAGGAATACAAAACTTGACCAACAGGCAGCGAATTGAGGGGGGAAATGGCCTTTTAGTAGTGTTAGGTAGCTGGCAATAGGCTGGGTTGCCACAGTGAGAAATTACATCAGTGGCTGTGGAAACAGGCTATGACAAGGCTTATGACACTATAAATGAAACTAAACTAATTATTGTCATATCAAACCACTATCACATAACTCTTAGATAAAAAAAATAAATAGTTGCTTACCAAAAATACAGCAAAAATAGTAGGAAATGGGATCCCCAGTTTTCCAGTCTTCATCAATCAGGCAAGGTAATAAAGAAAAAGTTTTCAGGGATGTCTGAACTGTGGATTACCGTAATGAATGGGATGGATTTCACCACATATTTAGCGCAGTACGGCACGAAATTCGGGGTGAAATATGTCCCATTTTAAGCCGTGTGAACATAGCCTAACAGTGTAAGCTTGGAGTGCCCCCACAATAACTCAACACACAGTCATTAATGTTTCAACTGCTTGCAACAAAAGGAAGTACTCCCCTTACAGGAAATATACAAATTGTGCCCAAAGGGTCAATATTTTGTGGGAACACTATTATTTTTCAGCATTGCCTTGAATCTCTCGGGGATGGAGTTCGCTAGAGCTTCACAGGTTTCCACTAGAATCCTCTTTAGAGATGAGCGTACATTAAAATGTTCAAGTTTGAGTCGAACTTCGAACAGTAGTGGTGTTCAGTTTGAGGTTCGATTAGGAGGTGCAGCGGTAGCAGCTGCTACAGGGCTCTGCATCCAGAGGGGGCCCCAAAGCCCCTTTGACACATATGAAGACACCGGTATTGGAAATGACACATTGTAATAGGGCAGTACGGGCAGTACTCCTGTCAGCGGCCCATTGATATGTTAAAAAATAGGAACTAGTAATGGGTGGGCGCCCCATTTGCTTTGGCTGTATGGGGCTTAAAGCAGTTAATAGATGACTGATGGCAGTCCTGGTAATGGGGGGGGAGCCATTTCACTTTTTGCACCAGAGCCCAAGAACTTGAACTTACGCCTCTGCAGGCTGGACTAGATAAGGCAACAGTACCATTGGTGGCAGCGAGAACATGCCAATGAGTAACATGGAGGTTCCGGTTCAGGAGAGGGGTCATTGATCCAGGGATTTTTCTGATTGCCAGATTGGAGTCAGGAAGGAATTTTTCCCTAAAATGAGGACAATTGGCTTCTACCTCATTGGGGGTTTTTGCCTTCCTCTGGATCAACACCTTAGCACAACAGGCTGAACTAGATGGACGACTTGTCTTTTTTTAGCCTTACAAACTATGAAACTATGAAATAAGATTAGGCAGCAGTACCATTGGTGGCAGTAAGAACATGCCAATGGGAAACATCAAGGTTCAGGATAACAGGACTTTGTGCATTTGGTGGGCTAAAAGGAGGAGGAGTAAGAAGTGTATGCAGTGCACATCAAGGTCATACAGGTGTATATTTCAAAATAAATTCAGCGTAAGACTTGTAAATCTAGCTGTTGGCAGCAGTAGAATACAATTTGTAGAAGCAGCAGGCACAGGAACTACAGGCATGAGATGTAGTGTAGTTTAAATCTATATTTTACATTGTCAAGAAGACGTGCTACAGTTTACTAATCAGTGACATCGGCAACCGGGGCAACAAAATGGTCAAAGATCCATGCTTGATTCGTTTTTATAAATGTCAAATGATCCACATTGTCAGGGG
Organism: Phyllomedusa bahiana; assembly: GCA_025379985.1. NCBI lineage: Eukaryota > Metazoa > Chordata > Amphibia > Anura > Hylidae > Phyllomedusa > Phyllomedusa bahiana. The sequence continues at coordinate 9,958 of JAODAL010053967.1, read as the reverse complement.
AAAGATGGATATGTTTGTCAGTTATGACCCCACCAGCTGTGCTGAATATGCATTCTGAGATAACACCTGCTGCTGGGCAGGATAAAATCTCTATGTCGAGCAAGCTCAGGCTATTTATCCAGTTTGGACACCCAGAAGTTGAATGGGTCCAAAAACATAGATGTTGAGCCGCACGTAGTCATGGACAATGGTCTTAAGGCAGTATCTGTGTGTCTGAATGCTGCCCTGCCTTGCAGGCGTTGGTGAGGTGGTAAAAATCGATTGCCAAATGTCACCCAGTAGGGTTCTGCCACACTGCCTGCTGCGGCTATTTACCATTTTACTTCTGCCATGACATTAAAATGTGAAGATGCAAAAGATGTCTCAAGTATGTCAATGAGCACTGTCTCAAAAACTTGCATTCTACTGTCAAGTTCTGTGGGTGGAAGGAAATTGCTCACTTTTGTCTTGTAACGTGGATCAAGGAGGGGGGGCACCAAGTAATCGCTGTTCATTTATATTGCCTTGATGCATGGAACATGTTGCAGATAATGCAGCATCCAAGCACTCAGGAGGGGCACTAACGGGATCTTCCTTCTCTTCCTCCTCCTCCTCCTCCTCCTGTAATGTGTGACAACCTCTTACCACTGAGGGGTAATCAGTACCAGTGGTGTCCACCCCTGCCTCCTCATTCTCCTCCCCTTCCTCATCATGACCATCACCAGAGCCCTGGTTAGCCTTATGCGCTCTACTCTGTGAGTTTAACTGCTGTCCTGAACCCGGCCTCGACCTAGAACCACAGTCTAAAGAAGACCTATACAATTGCGAACCAGTTTGGCCTTCTACATCCTCCGGCGAGTAAGGCTCTGTGTCTGCCTTCTCCTCCTCCTCTTCTTTCACTGCTATGACCTGCTGCTGCAGAGTGCCTAACGCTTGTTCCAGTAAAAATATAACCAGAACGTTCATGCTGACAAGGGCATCGTCCCGACTGACCATTTTATTGGCCTCTTCAAAACTGCCAAGGATGGTGCAGAGATCCTTCACCTGTCTCCACTCTCTATGCGTCAACACCCCGAGGTCCACACCACTGCTAGTTAGGCCATGTGACATTTCATACTGCATAATGGCATTACGCTGCTGCCACAATCGCTGGAGCATGTGGAGGGTGGAATTCCAGTGTGTTGCCACATCACATATCAGATGGTTGATGGGGAGGCCAAGATTACACTGCCGCGCTGCCAGTCATGTCGAAGCAGGGTTCGAAAGCCGGAAGTGTGCGCTAAGACCGCAAGCCTTCCTCAGCAGACAGTCAAGACCCGGGTAGCACTTGAGAAATTTCTGCACAACCAAGTTCATGACGTGTGCCAGGTTTTTAGCACCAAGTCACTGGTCGGTCTGAGTGCGCAGAGCTGTCCACGGCTCTTGAGCTGTGTGTTGACGGTCTCCAAGACAATTTTTTTGGGGAACATATGTTTCTCTAGGCACATGATGTCCCTTCGAGGTTGGGGTCTGGCTCTGCCCATCCCAGCAGGGTCGGCCCAATCTCCCAGGCCCGTGTGGCTTTTTTCCCCAAAGGAAATATTCCACAACAATTCATGCTTCCATGACGTGCTGTTCTTGTTCTGGTGCTTAAAATCTTTTCACTTTTCCTTCTGAACGTTATGGCAAATTCGGCATATGACGTCAGTTGGCAAATCTGGGGCTCAATCGAAAAAGGCCCAAGCTTAACAGAACCTGGACCTCTTCAACTGTGAAAACCTAGTAGTGGTGTTACACCTGTAGTGTTGAGCGATTCTTGGTATCAAAATCGGGCGTTAGTCGTAGTTGGCCCATCGAAAAGGGTTTTTTTCGTTTGTCGTAGTCGATTTCCGATGCCATTAAAGTCTATGGGAGAGCAACAACCCCTTCCTTTTACCCCCAAACGGGGCTGGAGAAGTGGAAATTAACAGTCAAAAAACGCAAATGGATACTGTACTCTTAGGCAAAACTTAGGCTATAAAACCCACAGAAAAAAAGTCACACCCCCATTCCTATCTTGTCTTGTACCACAGCATGCCCCTTAAACCTGATCACCCACAAATTAAAAAGTCCCAGAAGGCGTTTTATTTAAACCATCATTTATTTTGAAAGGGGGGGGGGGGGGTAAAAAATTTTAATATCCCTGTCCGGGAAAAAAAAAAAAAACCCCGCAGTTACCTTTAAAAACCTGCAATGCCCCCAGATTAAAAAGTCCCGGAAAAAAAAAGGGTCTTTAAACCAACCTTTTAGTTGAACTGGACTTTGACTAGATGTCCGGCCCGCAGTAGGGACCATTAAACCTTCTGCCCCCGTTTAAAAAAGTGCCGGAAAAAGGGGTCTTTCAACCCGCTTTTATTTGAAAACGGGACTTTGAAAAACCCTTCCTGGACCGCAGCTGCCCCTTAAACCGTTGACCCCAGTTTAAAAAGTGCCGGAAAAAGGAGTCTTTCAACCCCTTTTAGTTTCACTGGACTTTGCAAACCCTGTCCGGGACCGCAGCAGACCTTAAACCTGTTGACCCCAGGGGATTAAAAGTTTTGGGAAAAAAGGAGCTTTCAACCCCCATTTTAGTTAAAACGGGAAATTGCTATACCTGTCCTGGACCGCAGTATGCCCATTAAAACCTGTATGACCCCAGTTTAAAAAAAGTGCCGAAAAAGGAGTCTTTAACCCCCCATTTTGTTAAACTGGCATTGATATCCCTGTCCTGACCCGCATGACCAAGGGGCGGAGTTACAGGGGGTGTGGTGGGGCCCAGGCTGGCGCCGTCTCTATAAACCCGAGGAAAAAATGCCCTGATAAAGCAGAAACGAAAACTGTGTGCTAAAGCAGGTGCGGAAGCGGAAGTGTGAGAACCCCCCCCTTCCTCTTTTTCACAGTCAAGACCTGGGTAGCGCTTGCCCCCCGTTGAGTGCGGCCAATTGAGCTTCACTTTGGAAAAAACTGGTGGTTAACGCTCCTGTTAACCCCGGTGCCCATTTTCTTGGTTCTTTTTCTCATTTTACTCAACGGTTTTGGAGGAAAAGGTCTCTGTACTTTGTTTCTGTCCGTGCTCCATACTCCATTCCTCGAATATATAAATTGGTCAAGTTTTCCCGTACTCCTTGTACAATTCAGAGGAATTTTTTTAACGTTTTTGTCATGCAAGTTTTTTTTGTAGTTTCATTCTAGAAAAAAACCATTTTTAAAAAGGATGGAATCCCACCAGTCTTTTTTTTCTTTTTTTTTAAAATTTTTTAAATGGTTTTTTCAAGACGGGATTGATGCTTGTTAAAGTCTTGGAAAAAAAAAAAATATTTTGCAATATGGTCCATTAACAGTTCCCACCTAATCCCTGTTTTTGACGCCCTCACCCTTGAGCCACTCTTGAAATTTTGAAGAACAATGTTGTTGAAAAAATTTTTTGAAAAGGACCTGTAGTTAGCTGCTGTCACAGCAAAATGCCCCCCAAAAAATTTAAAAAAATGACCCCTGAAACCACTTTTGGGAAAAATTTGAAGAACAATGTCTGTTGAAAAAAATTTTTTTATAATAGGACCCGTAGTATAGCTGAGTCAAGCAAAATCCCCCAAAAATTAAAGCTGACCTTGAGCCTTTTGGGGAAAAAATTGTGAAAAAAAAATTTTTGTTGAAAAAAAATAAAAATTTTATTTTGAAAAAAGGACCTTAGTACGTTTTTTATTTCAAGCAGCATGACCCAAAAAATTATAAAAAATGACTTCTCAGCCACGTTAAAAATTGTGAGGGAGAAATGCCCCCTTAGAAGCCACATTTCTGTTCCCAAAAGGGCCATGATTTAAAACTTTATTCACAGCAACATGACCCCAAAAAATTTTAAAAATATGCTTCCCCAGCCTTTAAAAATTGTTTTGGAAACATGCCCCCAAAAAACCATTGACAATGGGGGAAAAATTCAAAAAGATAAACTTTGAGGAAAAAAAATATGGTTTTGTCATAAAAACCTTTGGGTGTTTTTTTTAAAGTCTCACAGAAAAAACCAGCAAAATGAACTTTTGGGAAAAATAAAAATAAAAATTCCCATGTCCGAAATTCATGTCCGTCTCCTCCGTCGCTGGGGGAAAACCTGTTGTTTCCCGAGTGTCCCCAAAGGGGCGTTCCCAAAACTAAAGATTTAACACAATGCTCATGCTAACAAAGGGTTTGTCCGCACTGGGCCCGTTTTTGGGGGCTTCTTTAAAAATGGGAAGGATGGTGCAGGGGCAAATTTTACCTGCCCCACCCCTCTCGGGGGGCTTAACACCCCGAGGTCCGCACCGCTGCTTTCAGGGGCCCTGGGTCCCCTTCGTTTCTGGTAAGGCATTGCGCTGCTTTCCACAATCGCTTTTGGGGCTTTTGGAGGGGGGAATTCCCGCTTTGTTGCCACGCAACCAAAAGGAGGTTGAAAGGGGGGGGGACGGGTGACGCTGCCCAACCGCAGCCCGGTTTGGGGCGAAGCCGGAAATGAGGAAAATTAGAATTCGAGCCTTTTTCCCCAGCAGGCCAAATCCCGACCCGGGTTAGCTCTTTAGAAAAAATTTTTGGGGGCAAGGTTTATGGGCATGTGCCAGGCCCCGGGATGTTTCCCAAACCCACCAATCTTAAGGGCGGCCAGCAGATTTTTTCCCGTTATCGCACACCCCCTTGTTGGGGACAAGGTTCTTGGGCACCCAGCCAGGCTCGGGCTCGTTGTGGGGGAGCCATTAAAAGCTCCTGACCTGTGTTGTGGACGGTCTGCAAGACAGATTTTAAATTTTAACACGGGGCCCGGTTTCTCTGGGAAAGTGATGCCCCCAGAGGGACCTTGGGGGGGAAAAAAATCCTGCAAACCCTCCCTGGGTTTTGAAGAGCGTGCGCCGAAACCCGAGAGCCCCCGTCACCGGCCCGGGGCACCTCCACCCCCCGCTCCCCATGAGCGTCGCAGAGATTTTAGCGGCCTTGGGCCCTGCTTATTGTCATGTGTCGGTGGTCAAAAATGGCTTTTCCGGCAAGAAAGCAGGGCAACGTGCTTAAGAAAAATTTTTGATGATACGTGGTTTGGGCCCGGGCAGGGACGGCCCTTTTCTGGCCAAAAAATGCCTTTCTTGGCATCTTTTTTATTGGGGGGCAGGCAAGGGCCAAAGACGTGGCGGAAACCCCTCTGTGTCCCCCAGACGGAAAAGGGAACACTTTCCAAAGGCCCAAAAAGTGGCAATGCCGAATTCAGGGGTTTTGGCTTTGGGAGGTTTGGGTTAAAGTGTTTTTTTGCTCCCAAAATGGAAAACAGAAGGTGGCTGCTTTGATGGCCGCCCGTACGGCGTGGGAGGGGTTGTCCCAAAATGGCGGGAAAGGGGAGGGGGTTGGGGGGGTCTCTGGTGGTGTTTGGGGGTTTTTCGGGCGAGGGTTTGGAGGCTGAAGCGGAGGCTGATCCCTATCATGATTGAGAGACAATGGGCAGCATGAGGAACGTTTTGGTGGTGGGGAGGAGGACGGGGGAGGCGGAGGAAAGAGGGTTTTGCAGTGGTTGGGGGCCCCGGGGTTCGGGCGGGCCCTTTTTTTTGGCCCCAAAGGGTTTGCGCTCCTTTTTAAAATTATGCTTTTTCGTGCATGTGACTAGACATTTTGGGTTTGGTTTGGTTTTCCACTAAGGTTTTTGGGCCTTATTATGCTTTTTCGCAAAGGCGGCTTTATACATGGCGGGGTGAATCAGAGGCTTGCTCAAAAAGGCCCGGGTTTTTGAGAGGTCCGGGCCTTTTTACGGCGTTTAAGGAGGAGGGGGGTTTTTGCGTGCCCGTGGCTGACGGAATATTAAGGGAATTTTTGCCCCGCCCTTCCCTTTTTGAGGGGGAAAACCATATTGACACTCCCCCCATTGTTTCCCCCTCTTTCCGGGTTGAAGGGGCTCGAAAGAAAAATTCTGCTGAAAGAAACCTTTGGATCCCCAATGTCGTCATCTTCATATCATCATCAACACGGTGATTTAGTCGCCCCGGGACATTCTGCATCCAAAAAGGGCTGCGGGCTACAAGCAAGAGGGACTTCAAGGCGTTGCTGACCCCCCGGGTTTTTTGCCGATTGATGGCCCCTTTCCCCTGTGGAGGGCTTTAAGTAACGGGGCGTCAGAGCAGAAAAAAATCACCCTTTTTGGGCCCCCTTGATCTTTTTAAATGCCTTTGCCCCCAACCGCATTTTGTCTTCAAAGGGGTTTCTTCAGAAAATGGATTATCCAAAAGTGGTGGGTACACAAAGTTGGGGACATTTGGGTGCTTTGTTGGGGGGATGCTAAAAATGTTGCTGTTTGACGACATTTGTGGCCGTGGCCCTTGGAGGGACGAGGGGGGAAAGGGACTGTTTGGATGAGGTTGTTTTTAACCCAAACTAAAGGGGACAAAATTGGCGACGCTTTTTCTTTTAAACTGAGTTTTCAAAGGGCCCTGAACCCGCGGAGGGACGGCCGGGACGGCCCTGCCAAACTGGGGCCCCCGGTTGGCATGCGATTTTGTCCCCGGCACGGGAAAGGGGAGCCCCTTTCCCTCTTTTACCTTATAAAAAGCCCTACCCCCCCCCCTTTGCTCGCTTACCCCCTTTGAATTCGCTCCATTTTTCGAAATAAAAAAAATTTGAGGAAAGTAGGGAAAGGGGTGTTTTGGAAAAGTCTTTAAATTAAAAGGGAGGGTTTAAATCACGCTATTCTAAAAATCCCCCCAAATTTCAAAAAAATTGCTGTATTCATTTAACTGAAAAGTAGATCAAATAAACAAAGCGGGCCCTGCGCCAAAGGGGAAAAAAAAAAATTAAAAAAAAAAAGTTTTGAAATTTTCGGTTAATAAAAAGGTATTTTTGGACCTTTCAATTCCCCTGTGGTCCCTACAAAATTGCTGTATTCCATTTGGGGGCAAGGTGCCTCAAGGAACAAAGTGGGTGCGCCAAAAAGTAAAAAAAAACAGTATTTGAAAAGTCATTCGGATAATAAAAGGTTTTTTTTGGCACCCTTTTCCCAATTTTCACCTGTGGGGGGAACTACAAAATTGCTGTATTCCCCTTTAATTTGCAAGGTGCCTCAATGAAAACAAAGTTTTGTGGGTGCCCCCAAAGTGAAAAAAAACACATATTGTAATTTTTTCCGGATAAAAAAAAAGGATTTTTTTTTTGGCCCCTTTGTAAATTTTCACCTGGGGTTTGGACTAAAAATTGCTGTATTTCAAATTTAACTGAAAAGTAGATCTATCTACAAAGCGGGCCCGGGCCCCAAAAGTGAAAAAAAACACGTTTTTGTTTTAAATGAAATTTGGAAAATAAAAAAGGTTTTTTTGGCACCTTTCTTTTTCCCACCTGTGGGGGGACTAAAAAATTGGGATTAAATTTTTAAGTGCAAGGTGCCTCAATAAAAACAAAGCTATAGTGCGCAAAAAGAAAAAAAAAAACCACGTATCGGAAATGTATTCGGATAATAAAAGGTTTTTTTGGGGCCCACCTTTCAATTTTTCCTGGGGTGGTCTAAAAAAATTGCTGAAATTCCCAAAATTTAACTGCAAGTAGATCTTTTTTAACTAAGTGGCCTGGGGGCCAAAGGTGAAAAAAAATGTACCCTGAAAATTTGTATTTCGGATATTAAAAGGAAATTTTTGGGCCCCTTTTTAAATTTCCCCTGTGGTGACTACAAAATTCCCTGTATTCACTTTTAAAACTGAAAAAAAGGTGTTTCTATAAACAAAGCTGGCCTCGGGCCCCAAAAGTGAAAAAAACCCGGATCTGAAATGTTTTTCGGATAAAAAAAACGTTTTTTTGGCACCTTTCAATTAATTGTGTTGAATAAAAATTTTGCTTTTTTCCAATTTAAGTGCAAGGGGGGCCTAAATTTAAAAACCAAAGTTTGTACTGCCCCCAAAGTGAAAAAAAACCCTTTATCTGAATGTATTTGGATAATAAAACTTTATTTTTGGCACCTATAAAAATGTGCTGACTATAAAAAATTAGCTGGCCCCCAAATTTAACTGAAAGGTTTGGCTTATCAACAAAGCTGGGAATGGGAAAAATTTAAAAAAAGAAAAACTACCCTGAAAAATTGTAAAATGATAATAAAAGGGGAAAAGTTTTCCCAAATAACAAAAAGATCCCTGCATTTATAAAAAAAGGATGTGTACCCTTTAAATTTAAGTTCAGGCGGGCCCAAATTTACCCGGGAAAAATTTTTTCAATAAAAAAAACTGTTAATAAAAAAGCTATTGCATTTCAATGTTTACATTTTAAGTTTTGGGCTAAACTTTATCCGTTTTTCTTTATAGGCTTTTTCTGTGTTGGGGCCCGGGGGCCCCCCCCCCTTCGCCCCCTCCGTGACTTTCAGCGGAGATGCCCCTTTAAAAAAATTCTCACCTAATACATAAAATCTTCCAATCTTGATCTAACTAAGTTGAAAGGGATCACATAACAGTGAGTTTCTTGTGAAAAAAAATAAAAATTTTTTCGCTGAGCGTTTGGACAGAGGAGAGCGCACTTCCTACTGCTTAGACGCTGAGAAAAAAGATCATGAACAGGAAGGCTGTTCTATGTAAAACGAGCATGTGATTTTTCCAGCCAATGAACCATACAATCCAATATGACGTCGCACCAAACTCTTACCCGCTCTATTCTGAAGCGATAGCTGGCGCCAAAATGACGGAAGCCCCGAAATGGCACGATATTAAAATGATGCACAGTTTAACCTAAAATTAGTTTGATTAAAAAATTTTGATCAACATAAAAACTGTCCCGATTTAACTTGTCGTTAATTTCGCTCAACACTAGTCACAACAGATGAGTAAAACTTTCCAAATATTCAAATCATTAGTGTTTTCTCAGATTAATTTCTTACTACAGAGATGTATTTGCACTTTAACTGTCAAGTTAAACTTTGCTACATCTGTATTCACACGTGAAAGTGAAAAGAAAAACTTTCTTACCTTTTTTTTCCCAAAGCTTTTTCGTAGCCTCATTGTGACCTTGTAAGACAAATAACATGGGGCCGAAGAATTACTGCAAATAACTTTGCACTCTACTGGATTCCATTGAACATTTTCAGCCCCTTCATAGTGACACACATTTTTAAAGGGAAAAAAGAAAAATTTTTGGCAATTTTCTTATCATTTATAGTCAAATAAATAAATTTGGATGCCTAATAATTCACTCTCCATCCCGTTTTAATCTAGTAAATTAGTTCCTTTGTTGAGTTTTAAAAAAATGCCCAAAAACTTTTTTAAAAAACAGCTGCACATGTAAAAGTAAACTAAGTATGTTTAGTCCTTTTTAAAATTTCCCTTTAATTTCCCTGCATCTCTAAAAATTAGAATACTCAACAATTTTAAAGGGATTGTCTGCTCGCATTTGGCACCCCTTTTCTTCTGGTTGCGAAGCAAGGATTGGAAATTAGGGCGTGTTTCTTTTCCCGCAGGGAGTATTTCCCCTCCTTCAGACACACCCCCAAGCTGTGTGTACACTCCTGAAGGGAGAGGTTCTCAGCTGTCCTAGACTAAGGCTATGTTCTGGGTGATCTCTCTCTCTCTCTCCCTCACTTAGTGATATATCCTGCAGATTGTCACACATTTGTCCTCTACAGATCTGCAGAACATTGCTCCTCTACTTCTTGACATACATAGTGATTTATTTCCCATGACCTTCCCACAGTCTTCGAAATTGTCCTCTAGCTCCTGTAGCTAAAAGCGATTATTTGCAGATTTCATCTCTACCTGTGCAGAACATCACCCCTTTCCTCCTGAAAGTATATGTGCAATACCTATGATTTTAACACCATGACCTCCTAAATTATAAGTGTTTTAAAAGGAAGTGCACGAACAGTGAAATGGCTGTGCTACAAAACATCGTTTTTTGTTTGAAGTGTTTTAAAATGTGATCTTCACATTCCCTTTTTGCGACGTTTTGTTCTACATGCAACTGCGCAATATTGTTTTGTTTTACATGGGACAGCACATAATAGTTCTGTTTTACATGG
>JAODAL010053966.1:0-24930 GCA_025379985.1 Phyllomedusa bahiana | reverse complement strand
ACAAATTACCGGGATAAGGCATTACCTAGAGGTTACGCCTAAAAAAAGTCCCTACAACTGTCTACAATGAAAGTTTTAAATGAAGGAAACCACCCTTTTCCCACGTTTCCCTACAACCATTCGATTAATAACTGTATGAAGAAAAAAAGCTAGAAAGCATTTCCACAAAAAAACAAGGGAAGGGAAATACAATTAACAAATTTTAAAACTTATCTATCTATGAAAATGAATTGCAGAAAATGACAACAAATATTGCTCAATTGGAGGGAAAAAATCATGAAACCAAAAAAAAACCCGTTCCAAAAGATTCCCCGGACTTTGTTCCAACCAAAATTTATGAGTGGGGGCGCAGAAATGCTATACAGGAGTTCCCCAGGTCCATTCTTAGACGCAGATCTCATGCTCATAGAAGATACAGAGGCAAAAAAGTTAGCTTCGGTTCCACAGACTCGGACTCAACTAAATTTAATCCGAACATCTAGAAATATGCCCCTTTTATCCCCCCCAAAAGGAAATTGAAAAAATTTTTTTTTTTTTTTTTGTTTTATTATAAAAAAACCCCAATAAAAAAAAAATCGTTCAAAAAAAAATCGCATCGAGGGGGTAGAAAAAACCTAAAAAATTCGCATGTCAGCCAAAAACATGGGAGAAAAAATAAATACAGTCAGTGTTCTCAACATATCGTCAGTCCCACTATCAAAGGAACAAGAACAAGTCCTATCACTAGGTCTCAACTTTGCACTTCAGGATAATTTTGATTTATTCTCCACTCTTAAGGATGTTAACAAATTTGTTCGCCTGCTTACTGTCAAAAGACATTTTTTTCAATACAATGCAGTAGAGGATTCTTCTCTCATGTCTTCACCAGCAGTTAATCAATTTCAAGGACTCCAATTTGATGAACAATTGGCACTGTTAGATTTAATGGATCTGGACACTGTTCACACATCACAACAACATCACACAAATATTACACAGTCAGCTCATTTTACAGTCTCTAATCCACAATTCTACCCTGTCAATTCTAGAACCCCGGCCCCTTTGGGGTTTTTCCCGTATTTTGGGGGATCAGACCTCAGATTTTTTACACAGCCAATTTCTAATGAATCCTGATGAATCTTTAAATCTAGTCAAGAAGAGCTGTTAAGGATTGGGGGGCATCCACCACATTGGAAATTCGCATGGCGGACAAAGGAGGCACAGTGGTGGTCTTAGACAAAGCTAAATATTTAATATCTATGGAAAAGTTGTTGTCTGATGATACCACCTACCTTAAGCTCCGTACTAATCCAACGACCAAATATAATCAGGAGTTATTTAAACTAGTTGAAGACGGCCTTACACTAGGTACCCTTACTTCCAAACAGGCAGAAATTTATCAAACGTAATAAACCCGTTGCCTATTTCCCATGGTGTTCCCAAAAAATCCATAAAGAACTATTAACCACCCCGAGACCCTAGTGTCGGGAATTTAATTTTTTCTCAAACAGCTATTGCGTGGGGGGATTCCTACTTCAAACCTTTAGTGACTAGAGTACCGGGGTATCTCCAAGATACAGGCCATGTACTAAAGTCTCTTACTAACTTCATTTGGGACAATGACAATAGCTGGATCACCAGTGATGTAGAATCACTCTACACTAGCATTCCTCACCCAGTAGCCCTAGCGGCTCTCCAATACCATCTCAGTCACCACAGTCAATATTCCATTATACTACAAAATTATATTCTTGATGTAGTTAATTTCCTCATGACACACAATTATTTTTTGTTTAACAATATATATTTACAACCAAAGGGGGGTTTTGGGGGGGAAGTACCCCTTTCCCCGCTAATTTGCGGTATCTTGGTGGGAAGAACTCTATATTTTTACCTATGACAACCCTTTCGTCTGCCATTTGGACTGGTACGGCAGATACATCGACGATCTCCTAATCATTTGGAGGGGTGATGTATCTGCCGTACCCTCCTTTATATCGATCTCAACAATAATCCTTTCAAAATCTTTTTTACATATGTAACCCCAAACCACAGCAAAATTCCCCCCCCCTTTCTGGACCCTTTAATATAGGGGATCCCATGCATTCCATTACACAAAAAAATATCGCAAACCCACGGGTGGAAAAAACTAAAGTGATTTTTAATAGCTTCCATCCAAGGGGAACCCGTAAATCTTTCCCTTGGGTGAAAATCAAGGCAAGACGAATTGACAAGGAAAAAGATTAGAATAGAAGCAAACAATATTAGCTCAAGATTTCCCATAGAGGTTTTCCCCAACAATTACTTACTCATCCCCAACAACAACAAATTAAAGAATAGACACAAATTATTACAAAAATCAACAAAAATAAGGAACATTCTGCATCTAACCACTCTTTGTTTATTAACTAAACAATATCAATGCATAAAAAACATAATTCTGAAACATATATCTATTTTACGGGAAGATGATACACTAGACTCCATTCTCACACAGGGATATAGAGTAGTGTCCCGTCGAGCCAGAACCTTAGGAAACACCTTAACCACAAATTGTTTTAATGCTAAAACAAACAGTTCTAATTGGTTACAATGTAAGGGTTTCTTCAAGTGTGGATTACGTTCATGCCGCACATGTAGTTTTGCTATGCCCAGTAAAGAATTCACTAACACAGCAGGTACTCAAACACATCACATAAAACAATTTTTGAACTGTAATTCAAACTATGTAATTTACCTGGCCACTTGTGTAGAATGCAACATACATTACGTTGGCAGTACGATTAGAAAATTAAAAACCAGGTTCCTTGAACACTTGAATGACATAACAACTACCTCCAATAGAAATAAATCGGGCCTGACTAAACATTTCATCACTAGTCACAATTGTGATACTTCCTCTTTAAAAATTAAAGCTATTGAAAAAATCGTTAATCCCATTAGAGGTGGCGACATGGAGCGGCTTCTGAGAGATCGTGAAGCCTTTTGGATCACCAATATAGATACTATTGTTCCTTCAGGCATGAACATCAAACGAGAATTATTTTGTTATTATTAGCGGCAATATTTGTTTCTCATATATGTTTCTCTCACATATATCTATATATTTTTTTGATCATTTCGCTTTATCATTTTCCCATTCACTTTATATTATTTTTGTTGATAATGTATCACTCTGTTTTTTTTATCTTTTATTTTTTTTTAAGAACTACATTTACGTCAATTCTCACGGGAGGCTTCTATTATTTTTTATGTTTTTTTAATCCCAGTGTTTTTAATGGATGCGAAAGCTGCCCTTTTTCCCCAAAACTGTGCTTTTTTTGCCAGTGCGCATGTCAGTGGGTGTATTTGTTCCCGGAACGCCACTGCTTGTTGGAAGGGAACCGCTGCGCAATCGGTAATTTTTGTTTTTTCCCAAAATGTTTGGTTTAAATTGTTTATATTTTGTGGTATATAAAACAGAAATGTATTTTCTTTAGTTACTGTTGGTAAGGGCATGAAAACTACCCCAAAAAGCGTTAGCGTACCCTGTTTTTTTTTTGTTTTTGGTTTCCCTTTTTGGCGGCCCATGTTTTTTCCTAGTGTGTTTGTTTTTAAAATTTTTTGCCAAAAAAAGGCTTTTGATTTTAATTTTTTATGCTTTGGGGTGGTGTGGAAAATTCTTCTCCCAAAGGACAGAGATTTAGGGGGCCTTGGCCCTGTTATAGCCCATGTGTCGGTGGTGAGAGGGGTTTTTTCCCGGGAAACCAGATGCAGAAAGCGCTTAAAATTTTTAGATGACCTGTCGGGCCCAGGGCAGGGAAAAGGCCCTTTTTTTGGCAAAGAAATTGCTCGGCTTTGTTTTGGGGGGGCGGGGAGGACCATGATTGGCGGCCCCTCTGTTTTCCACCAGAGGAAAAGGGCAACATTTCCAAAAAGGCCCAAAAGCCTGGAAATCCCGGGGCATTAGGCTTTTGGCTTTGGGGATGTTTGGGTTGAAGTGTTTTTTGTCCAAACCCCTGGTGAAGAAGGCTGGCTGCTAGACTGGCCACTGTACGGGTGCCGGTGTCAAATGGGGGGGAGGAGAAGGGGTGGTGGCCCTTTGGTGGGCTGGTGGTATCGGGCGACGGTGGAGGTGAAGCGGAGGTTGCCCCTGTCGGGATTTGAGAGACAGGGGGCGCTGGGGGGAAGCTTGGTGGTGGCGGAGGGGAGGACGGGGAGAAGAGGGGGTGTGAAGGGGTTTGGAGGCCGGGTCGGTCGGGCCTTTTTTTGGGCCAAGTGTTGCCCCCATTTCAAACTCGTGCATGTGACTAGATATGTTGGTGGTGGTTAACCCCTAAGGTTCTTGCCTTATTAAGCGAGGAGGGGGTTTTGGCTACGTGGCTGGCGGAATATTCAGGGGGGGCTTTGCGCCCGCCCTCTCCTTTTTGGGGGCGGGCCCGTATTGAAAAACTCCCCCCCTCGTTTCCCCCTCGTCCATGTAAACCCGCCCCAAGCAAATTTGGGGAAAAAAGACCGGGGATCCGCAATGTCATAATCATCATCAACCGGGATTGGTGTCGCATTCTGCACCCGAAGCTGGGGTTACAAGCAAGGGGAAATGCAAGGCGTTGCAGACCCCCGGGATTTTTTCCCGATTGCCCGGCTTCCTTTCCCCTCTGTGGCTCAGAAAATGGGTGAAGCAAAAAAAGGCACTTTTGCCAGGCTCCCCATCTGTAAGATAGGGGCCGGCTGACTCTGGGAACCCCCAGCCCAAAGTAAAAAGGAGAAGAAAATTGCCAGCAGTCGATGGAAAAAATGCAAGGTCCCCTTTTATTTTTCAAGGTAAATGGAGACTAACAACCCAAAGAATGGTGGTGCGAGCTGAGGTTTTTCAGGTTTCCAAAAAACCCTTAGTTAGCCCAAAGCCATATGGGGAACAAAATATTTTACCATTGATAATAAAATCACCTGTGTAGAGGATGATCCGATCGGGCGTCTCCCGGCCGCGCATGCGCCACCCCGTTTTGGGAAACCCCGAGAACACGTGCGGTCCCCGGCTTACCCAAACCCAACACCCCAAGGGGGGGGAAGGTCGTAAATAGTAGCCGAGACAAAACACCCGCATCCCCGTCTCCGGGCAGGAATGTGAAACCGGGCCAGCAACGGAAAACGCACAAAAATCGGTAAATCCCACACAGGAAAACAAGTAAAAAAAAAAATAAAAAAAAAAATCTGTTTAAAAGACAAGAAAAAACAAGGACTACAAAGGTACAGAGTTATACCCAAAAAACAAGAAAATGGATATAAAGTATATAGCAGACCGTGAACTAATAAATGAAACAAAAAGTCACTGGCAAATTAAAAACCAGGGAGAAATGTATTTAAATGGTGTTCCAAAAGGCTCACGATTTTTAAAGTTTTTTAAATTAAATTTCCTCCTTTTTGCCAAGGGACTTTTTCTATAGCATAAGTTTAAAACTCTGTGTATGAGAGTTGTGACCCTTATGAAATGGGGGATGCAAGAAAATTTAAGACTTAGGATTTTTTTTCCCTTTAAAATGTTCCAAAATTGACCTGAATTTATTTGGTGCAACCAACATAATTCAGATTGCTTATACAATGATTATGTTACAATGAACGTTGACAATTATATATTGCTGATTGGATAACGTTTGTACCATGGGAAAAAAATCACGGGGGTTTTTTTTTACATAATTGCATGTTTGCAGGGATCCCCCCGCATTAAAAAAAGGGCCCCTATTGCGGAGCCACATGGGTTTGGGGTGGAAAATTAAAATTTGAAAGATTTGGAAAAAACCAAATTACAATGGTTTTAAACGTTAATGATCCCCGAATCCATCTTTAAAAATGTAGCAAGAGTGGGGTTTGTTTCGAACTGGAGATGTTTAAAAATGGGTTTTTTTGCCCTGATTAAAAATTGCTTTAAAATTTCAACACAAACAGTGGTTTTGGGTTTTTAGAAAACGTTTTTATCGTGGTTGAATAATTTGGCTCTTGGTATTGTGTCTTTGTTAGTGCACGTTTTGACCCAATGCGGTTTCTTCACAAAAAGGTGGCAATCGATTGGATTTTTTGTTTTTTATTATTGTGCAGTGGTTTTGCCTAATGGCTTAAAAAGGGAAGGGAAAAATTTTTGGGGAAAGTGCAGGGTGATACGTTATAATGTAGGAATGGTATTACCCGTTTTCTTCTTTGAAAGTATTTGGGGAGATAAAACGTGGGAGAACCCCTTAAGTGTCAAATCAAAAAAGGAAAATTTGTTTTTCTGATACTATACGTAAAAATAAGATTGAAAGGATTGTTATTAATATGTCGAGAAGAGTGGTATGGCAGACACAGACCCCCCCCCAAAATGGGTGGGGTCATTATGAAATTCCCATACCACTCCCGTCAGACATTTAGGTTGTCAGCGCAAAAAAATATATGAGGACTCCCCCCAAGCCATAACGGGTTAGCAATGAGGGGAAAATTTCGCCCCCTTGACCCCTTTTTGTTGTAAATAAAAGGGCCCCCTCAAAAGAAAAAAAATTATGCGGAAAAGAGAAATGACCAAATTTTTATATACTTTTAGTATCATAGATATATACTAGATTTTCTAGATATGTTAGACCCAAAATGTACAGGGAGAGGTTTACTGGGTAAATGTATACATTGCATTTAGCACAAGAATTAGATTTCACATTTTGTTAGAAAAATAGCCAAAACAGATTTAAAACCCAAAAAGAACCCAGGCCCGTGTGCCCAAAGGCGGGGTTTTGGATCAGCCATTGGCACATGTTCAATAGGAATTCCCCCCTGAGATATCGGGGCATGGAGGTGGAAAGATTGTTGTGACCTGGGCAATCCCTCAAAAGGGGAAAAAGTGGCGTGAACCAGAATAAAATCAACTCTTTTTTGACAAGAATGTAAACCCTGCCTTCTTTTAAAAAATTTTATTTTTAAAAAAAGATCGTGGGTGTTTACAATTTTTTTATATGTCATGGTATTGACCCAAATTTCCCTATTTTTTGCATATAATACCTTGTTATCACCACCTGTTCCCCCCCTTTTTGGATTTTAAAGCCACATTATGCATGCCCAAGCCACCCAATGTTGCGTTGTTTTTCTGAAAGATTTGATCCCTTCCTGACATTCTGGTCAAATGTTTTACATTTGTTCAATTAGTTTTTTTGGAAAATTCCAGTAGTTTGGGGAAAGGTAAAACGTGGGATTTTTAATGAAAACAATTTTTTAAACCCAACTGGGGGGGTTTTGAGGAAAATCTAGCTCTTGGGGTTTTCTACTGAAAATGTTTTTTGAAACATTGTTTGAAAAATTATTAAAATATTACCCTTACTTCCTAGAGTTTCATTTTACTCATTTCAAAAAAATGTTTTTGACAGTCAAATCCCTATAAGCGATTGACACTTTTTTAGAAAAGAAAAAGAGTCCATTTTGGGGATTATAACAAAATTTAACCCCAATTTCAAAAAAATTTTCTGTTCCTCCTTAAGATTGACTAGCAGATTCAGCAATTTATATTTTGGGTGTTCCCCTTTTGGTTTGGGATTGCGCTTTGTATTTCGGGGGTGTTTTCTTCCCCACGTTAGATCGTTTTTTTTTGCATGGCTTTTTTTTCACGGGTCCTACATTTGTTTTTGGTGTTTTCATCGTTTCAAACATAGGTCCGCTTTTTCGCCCAAGAATTTAGCTAAAGTCAGCGTTTAGCTATTCATTTCCTTCTAGCTCGCCCGGATTTTTGTTTTAGGTAGATTTGGAGGTTAGGAGTATTTTCCCCAGAGTGCCCAATCATTTATGTGCCGTGATGTAATTGCATGTTCTTTGAAATTTCCCTTTTTTTTTGGGCCATGATGATGTTTTAAAATGGCCAAATTTTTGTTAACTTTCTCATATGTTGAATGTATTTGACATGTTGGAAAAAATTTAGATAGTTTTGTCTCAAGATTTGAATTGAGAGCAGTGATCCCAAATTTTAATTTGTTTTCTTGGTTATTAAATTTCATAGATTACACGAAAAAGGAATCTCATTACTTCCCCATGAATTCGTCGGTAGATAAGGTTGGGTTTTTTTTAGCCCCAAACACGGGTCCTATTCTTTGGTATATTGCTGTAAGTGGTTAGGTCCCCAGAGCGGGGTTCATGGTCAAGGCCTTTTTAAGCTCTCTTAGGGAATGGCCTTCTGTGTTGGGCTGTTGGTTGTTTTGGGTGGGGCTGTGGTAAAGAAGGCAGGGCTTTACAGTTTGGGCGAGAAAGAGTCGAGTTTATTGGATTTGAGCCTGTTCCCCCCTTGAGGTTGCCCAAAGGGGACCCAAAAAGTCTTGCCACCTCCTATACGCCCCTGTTCAGGGGTAAATTCCCTATTGAAAGTTGTGCAATGGCGGAGCACAACCCAGCCTTTGGTCACAGAGTGCCCGGTTCTTTTGGTTTAAATTGTTTTGGCTTTTTTTTCCCCAAAAGGTTTTTAAATCTGAATTTTGGGCTAAATTTCGATGTGTTCATTGTACCGTTACCTCTCCTGTAGCATTTTTGGCTTAGACTATCATCTAGATAATCATAGTATTAACTTTATTATAAAAATGTATTAAAAAACGGTTAGGGCTTTTCTTCCGATATTTTTTTCTTTTTGATGGGCCTTCTATTTAAACAAATGGGGGTGTCAAAGGGGGCGAATTTTCGCCCTCATTTGGGTAACCTGTTATGGTTGGTGGGGTCCTCATAATTTTTTTTTCGTGACAATCCGTATGTGTTGGGCGTGGGTGGGTTTTGGAGATCATAGATGACTGCTATCATTTGGGGGGTTGTGTCTGCCATCCCCCTTTCGTGACTATATTATAAAATCCCTTTAATCTTTTTTTTAGTATGGTATCCCGAAACAAAATTTCTTTTTTGGATTTGAACTTAAAGGGGGTTCCCGACTGTTTTATCTCCCCAAATCTTTTAGGAAGAAGATAGGGGTAATAATTTAATTTTAAAGTAGTACCCCGCCTACCAATTACCATTTGTTGGAGAGTCATTGGGTGCGCAATGCAAAATAAAAGAATATAGAAAGAATCCCAAACGATTTTTTTCAGCGCTTATGGTGAGAGGATATCCGATTGGGTTTAAACGTGCATCACAAGTAGCCTTTTACCCAAAAAGCCAAATTTTGAACAGTATAAAAACGGTTTTAAAACCAGAATTCCTACTGTTGGTTGATTATAATGAAATTTCATCATGTAAAAACCTTATTTATAAACTCTTCCAGTTCGAAACAGCCCCACTCTTTCACTTTTAAGATGGATGTGGGGGAGTCAGTAGAGTTGTAAAACCCTTGGTTAATTTGGGTTTTTCCTATCTTGTCAATTTAAAATTCCCCCCAACCCATGTGGTGCAAAAGGGCTTCTTTAAAAAGCGGGGGTAATCCCCAAAAAATGCCCAAATTTTTGTATTCCCCCCGCGTGAGTTTTCCGATGGTAGCAAAACGTAAACCAATCAGGGCAATATATGAATTGTAATACTGTGCAGTTGTAACTAATACTTGTGATATATGAATCTGAATTAGTTGGTTGCACCACACGTAAAATTTAGGGGCGAATTTTGGAAAATTTAAAGGGATAAAAAATCCCATAGTGTCATTGTTGGTGAATCCCCTATTTATAGAGGTACAAAATTTATCCAGAGTTTCAAAACTTATGCTATAGAAAAAGTCATTTGGGGAAAGGGGAGGAAAATTTTAAATTTAAAAAATTAAAAATCGTGAGGCCTTTTGGATACACCCATTTAAATACTATTCTCCCCGGGTTTGAAATTTTGGGGTGAGCTTTTTTTTTCTTATTAGTTCACTGGGCGCTATTTAAAATTATCCCCATGTCTTGTGTTTTGGCTATAACTCTTGTACACTTTTAGGGTGCCTTGTGATCTTGTCTTTAAAACATGATTTATTTTGTATTTTTTCTTCCACTTGTTGTCCTGTGTGGAACATGATCCGAATTCTGTCTGCGTTCCTCCTGTTTGCCTGCTGTAGTGCACCATTCCTGCCCTGGAGAGCGGCTGATGCGGGTGTTTGGCTCTCGGCTACTTACGTCAAGCAACTCCGCCCCACCTGTTTGGGGCGTGTGGCTTCGTGGTTCGATTTCCAAGGTCACCATCAGCGTAACTGGCGAGTCAGAAGCCAGACTAATTCAATCCCTTGATCTTTTAAACATGCCTCTGAAACCCCAACTGCATTTGTCATCAAAAGAGGCCTTAAGAAAATGGATTATCCAGCAGTGGTGGGTAAAACGAGTTGACATTTGGCTCCTTCGCGTTCATGTTTGGACGAATGACGATGATGCGGATGATGACATTTGTGCTAGGATGGAGGACGAAGTAGGTTACGACTGCTGGATGCCATTTGCTATTAACCCACTGAAGAACAGATGAGCGAACGCTGTTTCGGCTCTGAGATTCACAGGGCCCAGACCCAGCGATGACAGGCCTGACGTCCTGCAAGAGCGAAACTTCGGACCGATGATCGCTGGCAGTGCGGTGCGTTGCCAGCCCTGGAAGAGCACCTCTCTGGTTCCAATCTAACCATCCATGTGCTACCAGCCCCCCGCTTTTGCTCGCTTACCACCTGAATTTCGCGCTCCATGTTAAGAAATATAAAAATTTGAAGAAGGTAAGGAAATAGTTTTGGAAGTCTTTTATTTAACAGACTGGCAAATCACAGCTATTCACAAATCCCTCTAAGCAAAACAAAATTGCTGATTCAAATTAACAAATCTGACTGGGCAACAAAAGTGCACAAAAACAAACGTATCTGTTAAGGTTTACCGAGTATAATCAATGTTTTTAGAGTACCCTTTCTTCAATTCACCTTGGTGACTATAAAATTGCTGAGTCGAAGATAGAAGTTCACGCTATCCTGAATGAACAACAGCTGCATTGCGCCAAAGGTCAAAAAACACGTATCTGTTATAGATTCGGATGATACAAGTATTTTTGGGGCACCTTTCAATTCACCTGTGGTGACGTATAAGAATTGTGTATAAGAGATAATTGCACGTCTATCTGAATGAACAAAGCTGCAGTCGCCGCCAAAGTCAAAGAAAACACGTAACGTATAGATTCGGAGATACAAGGTATTTTTTTTTTTTGGCACCTCTTTCAATTCACCTGTGGTGACTATATCAATGGCTGTATACAGATCATACGTGCACGCTATCTGAATGAACAAAGCTGCATGTAACGCCAAAGCTCAAAAAACACGTATCTGTATAGCATTCGGATGATACACCGTATCTGTTGCACCTTTCAATTCACGCTGTGTGAAACTATAAATTGCTGTATAAGATATAAGTTGCACACGCTATCTGAAATCGAACAAAGCTGCTAAGTGCGCCAAAGTACACAAAACACGTAACTGTTATAGATCTGATGATACAACACGGTATTTTTTGGCACCGTTTCAATTCACCTGTGTGACTATAAAATTGCTGTATAAATAATAGTTCACGCTACATCTGAATGAACAACGCTGCAATGCGCCAAAGTAAAAAAACACGTATATGAGATATGGGGATATGAGATAGCAGTGGATTGCCGGTCTTTTAATAAGATACTTTCCAAAACTATTACCAACCTTCTCAAAAAATTTTTATATTTCTTGAACATGCGGACGAAATGAGATGTGTAAGCGAGCAAAGAGGGGGGGTAGCACATGGTAGGTAGATGGTAACGAGAGAATGTCTCCTTCCAGTGCTGCGGCGACAACAGCTAGCCAGCGAATCGTCAGTTGCAGGACCGCTCAGGCCTGTCAATCGCTGGTCAGGCCTTGATTCTCAGTACCGAACAGCGTACGCCAATCATGTCCCCTTTCAGTGTTAATGCACACCTGAATCCAGCAGTCTTACCTCCTTGTACTCCCAGTCACAGGCCACAAATGTCGTCATCAGCATCCTCAGAATCCCGTCAACATAAATAGCCCCAAATGTCAACTCGTGTACCCAACCGACTGTGGATAATCCAATGGCTGAAGACCCTCTTGATGACAAAATGCGGTTGGTGTCAAAGGCATGTTAAAATAATCAAGAGGATGATTTAGTCTGGCTCTGACGCCCATTTACTGAATGCCACCATAGGAGGAGAAGGAAGCCGGTCCAATCGGCCAAAAATCCCGGTATGATCGGCAACGATGCCTTGCAGGCACTCTTTGCCTGTAGCACCGACAGATGTCTGAATGCAGAAAGTAAGGACGAACCCAAGTACCTGTGTTGATGATGTGATGCTGACTACATTCGCGGATCCATCGAGGTCTTTTCCCGCAGAATTTGCTTGTGAGGCGCTTCATCAGTGGATGAGGAGGAATACGAGGGGAAGTGTCAATTCGGGTCCCAGCCACAAAAAGGGAGGAGTGGGCTGTCGCAGAAGGGTCCCTCTTATAGATTTCCCGCAGCCACGGTCCAGCGCAAACCCCGCTCCTCGCTTATCGCCGCAAAAAGGTTCCAGGACCTCCTCAAGCCTGTGCCTTCTTTGAGCAAAGCCTCTGATTCACTCCAGCGCTTCATATGCCGCCTTTCGCCGCAAACGATAAGTAAGGCAAGAACCTTAATTGGTTAACCACCGCCCAACATGTCTAGTCACGAATGCCAGCGAATGCATGAGTGAGAATGGAGGGAACACTTTCGCCAAAAAAGGCCAGACTCGACGCCGTGCCTCCAACACTGTCACACCCTTGTCTCCGCCTCCTCCTCCTCCGCCACCACCAAGCGTTCCTCAGCCTGCCCATGTTCTCTCAGACTGCATGATCAGGGGATCACCTCCGCTTCATGCCTCCACCGTCGCCCAAGTACCACCAGCACCACCAGAAACCCATCCTTTCCCCTTCTCCTTCCGCCAGTTTTGACGACCTGCACGCCTACAGCGGCCATTCTCGTCAGCCATACATCTGTCTTCCAGGATTTTGGGAGCAGATGAAACACTTTAACCCAAACCATCCCAAAGCCAAAAGCCTAATGTCGGCATTGCCAGTGCTTTATGCCTTGGAACTGTTGCCTTTCCGTCTGCTGGACATAGATGGGGTTCCACCACGTCATGGCCCTTGCCTGCCCCCAAGACCAGAAGCCGAGCAGCATTTTCTTTGCCAGAAAAGCCATCCCGCCCTGGCCAGCACACGTGTCATCTAAAATTTCAAGCGCTTTGTCTGGCAATCTTGGCCAGGAAAAGTCCATCTGTACCCACCGACACAATGGACTAGTAAGCACAGGCAAGGCCGCTATATCTCTGTGACAGCTCACTGGGTGAGTTCTGGGTGTATGTCTCTGGGGTGACGTGGCGCTCTCAGGCTCAGCGCACGCTTCTTCAAAACCGCAGGATTGGCAGGCCTCTTTCCCCAAGGGACCCTCTGGTGGCATCTACGTGCCCAGAGAAACCAAGCCGTGTGAAATTAATCTGTCTTGGAGACACTGTCCCCACACAGGTCAGGATCGCTGCACGGCTCTCTGCAACGAGACAAGTGCTGGCTTGTTACAAGAACCTTGTCGCAGGCAAGGTGGAATGCGACATAACGGCGAAATCTGCTGGCCGCCCTTTAAGAATACGGTAGGCTGGAGCACATCCCCTTGCCTTGCACATGTCATGAACCTTGTCGTACCAGAAATTTCTAAAGAGTCTACCCGGGCTCTTGGACTGCCTGCCGAAGAGGCCGAGTCTGAGTTCGCACTTCGACCGTTCGCCCCCACTGCTTCGTCACGACCTGGCAGCGTTGCATTGTCAGCTCGGCCCTCCCCGTCAACCGTCTGCATGTGTGACCAGGCAACACGCTTGAATTCCACCACCACATGCTCCAGCAATTGTTGCAGCAGCGCTAATGGCCATTACACGAGTACGAAGTGACCATGGCCTGACCAGCAGCGGTACGGCCCTCGCGGGGTGTGAACACCGGAGTGGAGGCAGGTGAACGAGCTCTGCACCATCGTTCTTTGGCTCTTTTTTCCTTGCCAGTTTTTCAAGAGCCACCAAAATGGTCAGTGCGGACAATGCCCCTTGTCAGCATGAGCATTCGTGGTCGTACTTAGTTTCTGGAACGATCGTTGGACACTCTGAAACAACGGTCCCGCAGCGACGGAGGAGGAGACGGACTCAGATGTCTTACACGGAGCCTTTCTCTCCGTCAAATCCACAAGGCCCGACAGTTTTCACAATTTCATCGGTCTTCATAGGCCAGTGGTTCGGGGTCCAGATCTAGTGCAAGCTGGCGCTTCAGCCGTCTCAGGTGCATCATCTCAGGCAAGTCCAGGCTGTGTTGAAGCTGTGCCGGAGGCAGCGGAGGAGGAGGAGGAGGAGTAGGAGGAGGAATTTCCTAGACACCGATGAGTTACCGACATCCTGCCTTGGTAAAGAAAGGTTTGCCGCGAATTTGAGGCGGAAAAGGAGGAAGATGAGGAAGATCCTTTGCTATTGCCCCTCGACCCAGAGGCTTGGGAAAATCAAAGGCTCCATCTCTCACATGAGTGATTGGATGCTCCACATTTTCCTCCAACAGAGTCCTCGCATTAAGGCCATCAAAATGACATCAACATCTTTCAGCTGGGTGGCCACCCTCCTGGAGCCCCCGGTACAAAACAAAACTAGCACTTTTTTTTTTTTCCCCCCTTTCCACCCACCCAAATAGAGAGTAAAGATGCAGGAAATGGAACCTTGCCTGATTGATCAACTGAGACATCTGTTGCATCGCTTCACGTCCCAAATGTACGGTGAACAAAACTCACGACAGTGACAGACAGTATAGTGTCCAAGTAGGGCTAGCGGGCAGCAGCAGGCACAGGTGGCAGAGAGCCAAATGGTATGTCATCTACACTCTATACACATAGCAATCTTTGTTTTACCACCTCACCAACGCATGTCAATGCAGCGGCACATATACAACACACATAGTTCAGCTTAAGATCATGGTGCACGACTTATCTGTGTCTATCAACACCGAGTTTTTTGCATTGTTTCCGGACCCAAATAGACTTCTGGGTATCCAAAATGGACGTAATGGCCCCGAGCTGGCTCATCACGCCAAGAGCGGTGTTGTCCTGCCCAGCTATCCCAGCGCTCATAATCTGAGCGGACCTTCAGCACAGCTGGGAGGAGTCATTACAGATCCAAACCGCATCCTACTTTCCACATGATAATATTGATAGTTTGACTTTCATCAAGATGAATCAGGCATGGATCTCTGATGTGTTGTGGCCCCAATTGCCGAGGTCACCGATTAGTTGCCGGTCTACTTCTCATTCCTTTTCAAACATGAAGGTCCTCTCTTGAAAAATGTTTTTTTAAAATGATCAATTCTTACTGCATTTTTTATTCTCTTTTCCCAACAGTTTCCAATTGCCGCGTCTCTGGTTTTGCTGTGAGGAGACTGTAAAAGACAGCAAGGTTTCATGACAACACCTCGTATTTCCATTTACTCCAACTGTTACTTTAAGAAGTTTTCTGCAATTGTCAATAGTTTTTTGAGGTCATAGTTGCTGGGCGTGAGATTACAGCTATAATTATGGGAAAGGGGCGGTCAACACATGTGTGTGTGTGTGTGTTGTAACCCCTCCAAGGATAACAACACAAACGGGAAAAAACATCACAAAATTTAAAAAAACAAACAAAAAGGGGTTTATGTAATCGGGATATAGATCTTGTCTAAGGACATTGGAGTAATTGGATGAGATGTAATATTTATAAGGGTGGGGAATGGAGATGTGTAGAGACACTTTATTAATGGTAATTTGAACAGAAAGTTGCTTCTAAGTGGCATTCCCTCACAATTTTTAACAGTGCTGAAGTCATTTTTTAATAATTGTTTTGGTCATGCGGCTTTGAAATGATGCAATAATACAGGTCCATAATAAAAAATTTTGTTTCTAACAGACATTTGTTCTTCACAATTGACCAAAGTGGCTCAAGGTCATGCTTGAATTTTTGGGGCATTTTGCTTTGAAATGCAGCAATTACTACAGGTACTAGTCGAAAAATTTGTGTTTCTAATAACATTTTGTTCTTCACAATTGTCAAAAGTGCTGCATGGGTCCATGCTATTGAATTTTTGGGGCATTTCTGCTGGGACATGCAGCTATACTAGAGGTCCTATTCTAAAAAATGTTGTTTCTAACAGACAATTGGATCTTCACAATTTGAGTCCAAAGTGCGGCTCAAAGGTCATGCTTTGATTTTTGGGGCATTTTTGCTCGTGACATGCAGCTATACTACAGGTCTATTCTAAAAAAGTATGTTTTCTAACAGACATTTGTTCTTCACATTGTCCCAAGAGTAGAGCTCAATGTGAAGTGCTGCATAAAGCAGAATAGGTAGGACACTGTTAATGGCCACATATTGCAAAATGACTGTGTTTTTGTGCAAGATCTTTAACATAGCTAACAATCATGTTTGAGAAACCAATTTAATTATATTAAAAAAGAGAAACAAAGACATGGTGGGGATTCCATCCATATTTTTAAAAATCGGTGTTGTTCTAGAATTAAACTACTAAATAACTTGCATGTACAAAATAGTGTTAAAAAAAACAAATTCCTCTGAATTGTACAAGGGAGTACAGAAAACTTGTACCAGATGTACGGTTATTCAGAGGACATGGAGTATAGGAGCAACGGACCGAGAACAAAGTACCTGAGACCATTTCACTCCGGAGCACGTTGAGTTAAAACATGCGGAAAAAGAAGGCCAAGAAAAAGGGCACCTGGGTGTAACAGGAGCGTTCACCACCAGTATTTCCAAGTGAAGCTCAATTGGGTCCACACTACATTCCATATACTGATTGGCGAAGCGCTAAAAAATACCCAAGGTCTTGACTGTGTACTGAGGAAGGCTGGAAGTTCTCACACTTCCGCTTCCGCATCGTCTGCCTTCAGCAACGACAGTTTTCGCGTTGCTGTGTCATCAGGCATTTTAACCTGCGGTTAATAGATGACGAGCCAGCCTGGGCCTCTCACCGAGCACCACTGTAACTCCGGCCCTGCGTTCGTGCTGTGGCACAGGACAGATATAGTCAATGTCTAGTTCAACTAAAATGGTGGTTGAAAGACTCCTTTTCCAGCATTTTTTAATCTGGTGGTCAGACAGGTTTAAATGGATCATATCTGCGTCCAGGGACAGGTATAGTCAATGCCAGTTCACTAAAATGTGTTGAAAGACTCCTTTTCCGAGCACTTTTTAACTGTGGGTACAGACAGGTTTAAGGGTCATGCTGCGCGTCCAGGACAGGGTTTGGTCAATGTCCAGATTCAACTAAAATGTGGTTGAAAGACTCCTTTTCCCCAGCACTATTTTAATCTGGGGGTCAGAACAGGTTTAATGGCCATACTGCGGTCCTGGACAGTGTGCAGTCAAGTCCAAGTATCAACTAAAATGGAGTGAGGTTGAAAGACTCCTTTTTTCCTCACCTTTTTAATCTGTGGGTCAGACAGGTTTTTTAGGAGTCCATTCTGCTTTCCAGGACAGGATATTAACTGTCCAGTTCAAGTAAAAGATGGTTCAAATAATACCTGCGCCTTCTGGCACTTTTTAATTTGTGGGTGATGCATTTTAAAGGTCTCTGCTGTGTTAAAAGACGGGATAGTGATGTGTGGGGATTTTTTTTCTGTGGCTTTTTTAGCCAAAGTGTTGTGCCTAAGATGGCAGGTATCCTTTTGACTTTTTATGGCTTTTTAAATTCCAGCTTCCCCCACCCTTTTTTGGGTGTAAGAATGAAGGTGTTGTTGCCCCCCATGATTTTTAAGGGTTCATCGGAGATAGACTATCGACTATCGAAAAAACCTATCTGGGGCCGACTATCGACTATCGCCCCGATGCGATAGCCCCAAAGTAACGTCAACACTAATCTTTATAATTCCGTAATGCCCCCGTTTTTTATTGCACGGGCTACGGAGGAAGATGAGCATGATTCTGTGGGCTTGGACATGATTAGAGGTGTGTCCTTGTGTGATGTCATGTATTGGGTGTAGTTAGGGGGGTCTGGTGTGGCCTAATGTGTCCCTCTGTGCAATCTCTAAGGGTGCGTCACACGGCAGTGGACAAATATCGGTCGGTTTACCCGGCCGGTATTTGTCCAGTTTTGCTGCTGTCCCCCCGGCCCCGGGGGGGACGGCTTTTTCTGCTTTGAGCGGGGAAAAGAGCCCTCCCCCCTCCCCCCTTTTAGGGGTTCATAATTCCTTTTCCGGGAAACTGGGCGGAAGAATGAACATGCCCCAAAGGCCCGAGCGGCCCGGGGCGGAAAAACCGCCGGGCGGAAAAACCCGGCAGTGGGGGCTGCGCCGGGTTTTCCATAAAACACATTGTGCCATTTTCGGACGGTTTTCACGGTCGAAAAACCGCAAACCGGGTGAAAAACTGGCCGAAAACCCTTGCCGTGGGGACATGCCCTAAAAGTTGGGAGGTATGGATTTGACACTGTTTTTCTGCAACCCTCTGGTGTTTTTTCTTAAAGAAAAAGCTTTAGAAAATGCTCTAACTTCCTCATTTACAACTGTGGTTTAACAGGTGGTTTTTAGTACTACAGTTTTTCATCATTGAAGCCAAAGGATAGAACACTGACAATTTAAACAAATAGAGAATACATTTTCAGAATGTACTGTTTGGATGGTACATTTATTTCATATAAATGTAATAGCCGGATATTTTGTGTTTAAACTACAAAAGCACAGCATGCCCTGAAAAACGAATAATGACCAGCCAGAATTTGTGAATTAATCCACTCTCAATAATGTCTGGATGCTGGGGCCAAAGTGCAAAACATATGGTAAGTCTGTAAATTTAGCTCAGCAACAGCACACTGTCATTTAAGACAACACTGTCAAATCCACAAAAATCACTTGCAAAATCTAAACCATTGTAGCAAATAATATATTTTAATAGTTGGTATAATCCTGTACATAAACCAGAAAGTCTCACAGTAATGTTACAGTAATATTTGGCTCTCAGATATAAAGTAAGGGTTATTTTGAATACTAAATGGTTTGATCCATTTTGCTCTTTTTGGCATTTTCTGGGCATATACCTGCCTGTCACTATGAATCTGTGTCTTAGTTTATGTCTATGTTTTGAAACCTGAAAAAAATAACTGCTGGGTATCAGATTGAAGACAAACCATAATCTAAAACATTTACAATATTTTTACTATAAGGCTTGTTCAAAATTTTCAAAATGTCCTCCTTCATGAAATGAGTAGTCAGTTTTAATTTTATTGGTAAGTAATTTGTGCCTAAACTCTTGTATATTGAAATTGATGGATGAATAGAACCAAATTTAGGTCTTCTTTTTTAATATTGGCATACAGTACGAGACTCAGCAGAAACAGCTGTCATTCCGCTCATAAATGCAGATTTTAATCAACTTTCTTAAATTGGAATAGGTAAAATGAATCCTGCTGTTACATGGATTATATTGCTTTTAATTGGAACGTTCTTGTATTAATCAGTGACTAAATAATTTAAGAGAACCTTTTCGAGCACGTAACCATGTCACTTGACAGTCATCCTACTGCTATTTTAGACTTTTATCTAACTTGAAGATTTTAAGTGTGAATGTTACAAATCTTTATGTATTTTGCTTTTATGGAAATCTAAACTTTTGTGTAATGCTATGTTGTACTAAAAGCAGTCGCTTTAGGGCCCATTGATACTGTCACCAGAATTTCTATGAGCTCTGATTAGTGATCTCTTTTACTTACCCTTCAGTGTAATTTTCAGTCTGTAACTTAATTATGTTCTCCTATTTAACCAGGATGACCAGGTTATGTGTCTAATATAGAGGAGGACTGTAATAGTATGAACTGTCAATATGTGAACAGATTTAATTGTCATATTGCATGCTGCAGTTCCTGCTCTGGAATGCAGACACGCTTGTGTGCCCCACTGCCACTCCACCTGGTACTCAACTCTCCCTGCTCTTGCTCTGCTCTCCTCCTATGCGTATTTCCAATGTATACATACTCGTCCCTTTGGACGTGCCCCTGCTAGTTAGGATATGAAGAGCCAGCATGCCTATGATCACCTATCACCTGCCACCTGAACCTTTATTGGGACACCATCACCTGTCTTCCCTACCTATTTGTTGGTGTTCCTATCTAAGCATTTGTGCCTCATTGCCTCTGTTTCATGTTTCCTGGTTTGACTCTTGATGACTACTTATTGACTAATCTCTGCTGCCTGCCTTGACCCCTTTGCTTGTGACCCAAAAATGCCTCTGCCTGCTCCTTCTGTACCTCGTTGCAACCTGGTCTGTCACCGGAAGCGAACACATCAGGGTTAGTGACCTGTGAGTTTGTCACAGCCAAGTCAATCTTATCTTGTGGTGGGCTCTGGTGAATACCAAAGGCTCCTTAAATTGTGCTCCCTGGTGTGATTATGCTCATCTCTCACAGTAACCTGGAGGATCTACTATTTGCCTCCATGACATTAATAAAGTTATAGCTAAACAGTGTACACTTAGATCAGGCAGTCTAAAGAGTGCCAAATTTATCACAATACCTGTTACTATTTGATAAATTTGGCACATGCATGTTTAATTTTATACCATCTATCAGTTGGCTTAGTTTATGCAAAATTATTGAACAATAATGTTACATCATCAGCAATGCTATCTGATAAGTCAGACCTATTTTTTTTTCTTAAAAAAAAAAAAAAGTTCCCCTTTTTAGATGACAATAAATTCACTGACCATAAAATATAGATGATAAAGACCCAATTCAACAAAATATCAATATACCAGAGTCCCCAAAAGGCGAAAAATGTAGTCAACATAAGTGAAAGGAAAATACATAAAAAAATACATAAAAAGCTATAGTGCCTGAAGTGACAAAACTCAAATATTGTCTTTCCTAATCGCAAAATACCCTAAAGTCAGAAAATAAGACAAAATTGTAATGTAGCCAAAGAAAAAGATGGAATGAAACATCTATAGGGTCTCAAAATAATATCACAGTGTGTTACATTACTCCTAAATGAAGTATACAAAAATGTCTATTTCTATATATTCTCTATTTTTGTTACCTTTCATGAATTTCTTCTACAAATATTAAGACATTTCCAAATAAATATTTTTTATTTATTTGCTTATTTGTTCCATTTTTGGGCTTTATGGCACAAAACCTGTTGAAAAAAGTGTGTAAAATACGTAATAAATGCAGTACAAACACTTATGGCAGGTTTTTTGCACAAATGGTACCAGGATTTTGGTGCTATTGTATTTAACACAACTACAAAAGCTCCCAACAGCCCACAGATAAGGAACGTCCGATACCCAATACAGATTAATCCAAAAACCACAAAATAAAGATATCTACAGGCTAAATCTATATAAAAAATACAATCTTTATTAATAGCTTGATAAAAATAGGGACAGAAAAAATCCCTGTTATACCCTACTCACTATTCTAGAGAAAAGCGGAGAAACCGTCCCAAAAAGGGCGACCCCACTCCGGAACCTATCTAATTAACCCTGAACCAACCCTACAAAAAACTAAAGCTAAACACCTACATAAATACAAACAAAACAATTACACAAAACTAATACTCTCCCAAAGAAAGATAAAACAATACAACCACACAATTACCCCTGTCCCAACGCGTTTCCCCCACAGGTATTGTGGGTTCATCAGGGAACAGTGACAATGAATAGACCCATCAACTGATATAGTAGGTGCAGATACCAATAAGAGACGAATATAAGAATATATATAATTACGTCCCTTGAAGATGTCCTGATGGACTATGTAGAGGGTATACGGTCCCAGAGGATAGGGGGAAGAGAAAGAACGCCCGCTCTACATGCTGGGCAGAGATGACACCGCCTGATGAACCCACAATACTTGTGGGGGAAACGCGTTGGAACAGGGACAGTTTTGTGGTTGTATTGTCTTCTCTTTCTTTGGGATAGTATTAGTTTTGTGTAATTGTTTTGTTTGTATTTATGTAGGTGTTTAGTTTTAGTTTTTTGTAGGGTTGGTTCAGGGTTAATTAGATAGGTTCCGGTGTGGGGTCGCCCTTTTTGGGGCGGTTTCTCCGCTTTTCTCTAGAACAGTGAGTAGGGTATAACAGGGATTTTTTCTGTCCCTATTTTTATCAAGCTATTAATAAAGATTGTATTTATTATATAGATTTAGCCTGTAGATATCTTTATTTTGTGGTTTTTGCTATTGTATTTATAAATCTTCCCTAAAGAGTTTATCATCAGTAGGTAAGGTTTCAATCTATAGGTAAGTTGTTTATACGCCTATGAGGGGCTGCTGAACACAATTGTAAAAAATCAATTTTCCCATTTATTGTTTTTAAGAAGACAAAAAAAAAAAAAACAAACATAATTGGTATTGCAATGTCTGTTAAAATCCACAATAATAAAATTTCACATTATTCATCCTGCACAGTGAAGGCTTTATAAAATACCTAGTGGTATAACTGGGATTTTTTTGTCATTGCACCACCCATAAAAAAAAATAGTAGATACCAATAAAAAACCAACATTCACCTTCCAAAAAACAATTCTTCACACAGATCCATCAAAAGAAAAATCAAAAAAAGGTATTGGTCTCAAATTATAGTGATGCAAAGCAAACTTACCCAAAGAAGTGTTATTTTTTTTTTGGTTAAAGAACAAAAGCATAAAGAAAATCTACAGAAACTTTACATAGCTGAAATTTTAAACAGAGAGGCGGTCAAAACTTTCCCACTGAAATCAATGGGAGTTCCAATTAAAAACAGAGATAATTTGGGGCTCATTCTCAAGATAGGTTTGGGTCTCAGAGATGGGACCCGCACTTTTCACACATTTCATGGCATGTCCTGGAAACTTGTGAAGCGTGACAGGAGGATCATTAAGCTTGCTGTTATCTGTTTGTTATTATGTGGTGACTTGTGTCTCTCAAAGTTCACACCTAGTGTGAAATGAGGCTAGTATGGATATTAAGCCCATATTGCAAAGTTTGAAATGTTTGCATTAACCTATATTCCCATTACTTCCTCTTTTGTTTGCTCTTAAAATGTCCTATTTAAACCACAACCTGCAAATCTTCAATAGAATGGTCTTCTCTTGGAAAAATTTGCGGCCACTGGGAGATCTGCCCTGCTGGTATTAATAGTGAATCGATGCGAGTTCATATGTTGACGAAGTCTCTGCCCTGTTTCCCCCACATAGATACCTGTGGGTGGACTCCACACACACATAATCAAATAAACTACGTTGGAGAATCTGCAGGAAAAAGTCTCCCTAATAATGTGCACCTGCTGTGACAATGATACAGGTACACAGTCAGTGGTGTGGATGTGCTGGCAGGTCTTGCACCTCTTTCTCAGGCAGGGTGAAGTGTCATTCTCTGTTGGGTTCTTCACGGCACACCGGACAATAATTGGTTGCAGGTTTGGTATTTACCGAAAGGAAAGGAGGGGGGGGGGGAATATTTCTTTGAGTCTGTTGTACCTATGTAGCACAGGTTGGAGCTCCTTGGTAATCCTCCGTAGAATCTCCAGCTGTGGGCTGTAGGTGACAACAGAGAGCACTCGGCTTCACCCTGGGCCTCTTTGTATGTGAGCAGACTGTCCCTGTTAACGGCTGCCATTTTATTTAGTTGTCCTTCACTTTTGGTTTGTATGCCAATCAGAGGAATTCTGTCCTAAGAACTAGGAGGTGCTAGTTCAGGTCTGCTTTGTCAGAGCAAATATAATTGCATTGTATAGCCTGGTGTAGTGCATGGATACAGACCAGACTTTAGGCTGCTTACTTTATTCCATGAAGCCCTGACACAGACTCCTGAGCTCCTTCCTGCACCCAGCCAGATATATGCAATACTGTAAAATTTTGCAGCCAGCAATTTAACACATTACTTTCCAGCACACTACAATCTCTCCTTGTAGAAATGCATATGACCATGAACAACAGATCATAAACAATAATTAACAGTATGAAAAATAATTATATGTTATGGAAAAAACATCAAACACTTTAAACTGTAAACTCCTGTCCATACACATAGGGGGACATGTATGAAAAACTTTATCAAAGGTTTTTTTCCCTAGAACTTCCTTTGTTTCATCCAAGCATAAAATGTAAGGAGAACTCTGATTGGTTGCTATGGGCAACAAAGAAAGTCTTAGACCAAGACAGTTTTCATATATGTGGCCCATAGTCTTTAACCTCTTAAGAAGCCAGCGTTTTTTTTGTTGTTGACACGTTCATTTTTCACTCCTCGCATTCCCAGAGCCATTACTTTTTTATTTTTCCACCTATATAGACATATTAGGGCTTTTATTATGCGGAACAACTTGTACTTTCTAATGGTGTTATTCACTATACTATAGAATATACTGGGAAACCGCAAAAAAATTCCAAGTGGGACAAAATTGTTTAAAAAAAAAAAACGTATTTTCGCCATGTTTGCGGGGGTTTTGCTTTTATGGCGTTCAATCTTCATTAAATATAATGTAGTATCTGTATTCTACATGTAAATATGCATCCGGAAATACCAAACATGTAGGGTTTCCATAATGTTTTGGTACCGTAAAAAAATTCCAAACTTTTTCTATTTTTGAAATTTGCACCACGGCACCATTTTGTGCGACCAATAACTTTTTTGTACTAACACCTACAGACGTCAGTGAGGGTGCATTTTTTGTGGGCTGAAGTGTCCTTTTTAGCTCTAGAAGTTTGGAATGCATGCGACTTTTTTATCACTTTTATTCCATTTTTTAAGTAATGTAAAATGACCAAAAAGCGCAATTTTGGCGTTTGGATTTTTTTTTCTTCTACGGTGTTCAGCGCACAGGATAAGTGATGTTATATATGTATAGATTGGACTTTTTTCAGATGGGGCAATACCAAATATGTGTAACTTTTTTATCATTTTATTGTTTTTATTTGTAAAATGGGGAAAGGGGAGGATTTGAACTTTAATAAATTTTTTTTTATTTTAAAAAATTTTTTATTTTTTTTTTTTTTTACTGCAACATTGAGTCCACCCAG
>JAODAL010053965.1:0-24931 GCA_025379985.1 Phyllomedusa bahiana | reverse complement strand
CGGGGGCCCCGGCTTTAAAAGCGGGGATTTCCCGGCCGGCTGTCAAGCTGGAGACAGGAGCGGGGCTGAAAATTTAACGGGGTTTCCAGCCCTGGGCAAAGGGACCCGGCTCGGGAGCCGCGCACCCGTCCCGGGACCCGTGCGCCCCGGGGGAGCGCCGCGGCGATGCGGCCCCCGCGCGCCGTGACACTCTTTTTTTCCGGGGGCTTTTCCCTACCCACCCATGGCAGGGAACCCCCCAACCAACCTGGGGCTGGCTACCAACTTATCCGTGGGGGCATACCTACCTAAAGAAGGCCTTCTATTTTCCCTGGGCCTCTCCCCACCTCCAACCCCCCTTAGGATACTAGGCTTGACCCGCTCCCTACCCTGGGAATTTTGTACAAGGGGGGAATTAAAGAAAACCTGGAAAAATTGAGGTTTCTAAGATATTTGTGTAATTTTCAGGGGAAAGAGTTGGGGCCCAAAAACACTTTTGGGGTGTGGAAGATGCAGAAGAAAAGGAAAAAGAACGACACAAGAGAAGAGAACGACCCCTCAGTCAAGACGTCCCGGTGAGTCCCCCTTTTCAGGGTTTAATTTAAAACCTGAGCTGGTGTTATCTCTTGTGGTTCTATATGGCAGTGTTGTAGGTTATCCCCGAGCGGGGTGTCTGACCTCTAGTGGTTCTATAGGTGTGTTGTAGGTTATCCCCTACTGGTGTCTGACCTCTATGTGGTCTTATTGGCGGGTTTGGGGTTTATCCCTAGCGGGGTGTCTGACCTCTATTGGTCACTATAGGGCAGTGTTGAGGTTATCCCTGATGGTGTCTGACCTCTATGTGGTCTTATATGGGGGTTTAAGGGGTTACCGAGCTGGTGTCTACCTATGGGGCATATATGGCAGTTTTGTAGGTTTAATCCCTGAGTGGTTCTGCCCTCTATGTGGTCTCTAATGGTGGTGTTAAAGGGTTCCCGAGTGGTTCTGACCTCTTTTGGGTCTCTATATGGGGGGTGTTGAAGGTTATACCGGGCGGGTGTCTGACCTCTATGTGGCTCTAAGGGTTGTTATAGGTTATAACCTGACTGGTGCTGATCAAATTTGGTCTCTATTGGTGGTGTTGTGGGTTTATACCTGAGGGGTATCTGACCACTATGTGGTCTCTATATGGTGGTGTTGTATTTTATACCTACGGTTTTCTGCCTCTATGTGGTCTCTTATGGTGGTGTTTAGGTTATACGGCTTATATAGTGGCAGAGTACTTGTCCCTGATTGAAGAGTGAGGGGAAAACCTACCCTGTGATGGAGTTTCACTTTCTTTCGCTGGGTTTGTTTTAGAAGGTGGGAGTGCGTGACCCAAAGGGAAAAATGGGGGAATATTGTATGTGGGTGGGGGGGATATTGTAGGGGTGGAGGGGAATTGTATGTTGGTGGAGGGGGGTATTGTTTGTGGGGGGAGGGATAGTGTAGTGGGTGGAGGGGGTAGGTATTGGGGCGGCGGGGGAAAATTTATGCGGGGGAGGGGGATATTGTATGCGGGTGGAGGGGGATATTGTATGCGGTGGAGGGGATATTGTATGCGGGTGGGAGGGGGGTATTGATGCGGGGGGGGGAAAATTTTATGCGGGGGGAGGGGGATATTGTATGCGGGGGGGGGGGGAATTGAGTGGGCGGAGGGGGGTATTGTATGTGGGTGGAGGGGATATTTATGTGGGTGGAGGGGGAATTGTTGTGGGTTGGGGGGGAATTTATGCGGTGGAGGGGGATATTGTATGCTGGGAGAGGGGGGTATTGTAGGTGGGTGGAGGGGATTTTGGATGTGGGTGGAGGGGGTATTGTATGTGGGTGGAGGGGGTATTGTATGCGGGTGGGGGGGATATTGATGCGGGGGAGGGGATATTGATGCGGGTGGAAGGGATATTGTATGCGGGGGGGGGAGGATATTGTATGCGGGTGGAGGGAGATATTGTTCGGGGGAGGGGATATTTTATGCGGGTGGGGGGGTATTGTATGCGGGTGGGGGGGATATTGTATGCGGTGGAGGGGGATATTGTTGGGTGGAGGGGGATATTTTATCGGTTTTGGGGGGGAATTGTTGCGGGTGGAGGGGGATATTTATGCGGGGGGCCGGGGGATATTGTATGCGGGGGGAGGGGGATATTGATGGGGTGGGGGGGATTTTGTTCGGGGGGGGGGATATTTTTTGGGGTGGAGGGGGATATGTTTCGGGGAGGGGATTTGTTGCGGGGGAGGGGGGATATTGTATGCGGGGGGAGGGAAATTTGGGATCGGTGGGGGGGAAAATTTTAGTGGGTGGAGGGGGATATGATTGGGTGGAAAAGGGGGTATTGTATGTGGGTGGAGGGGGATATTGTATGTGGGTGGGGGGGATATTGTATGTGGGGGGAGGGATATATTGTCTGTGGGGGGAGGGGGGTATTGTAGTGGGTGGAGGGGATATTGTATGTGGGTGGAGGGGATATGTATAGGGGGGAGGGGGTATTGTTGTGGGGGGGGGGGGATATTGTTGTGGATGGGGGGGGATATTGTATGGGGTGATGGGGGTTTTGTAGTGGGGAGGGGGATATTGTATTGGGGGGGGGGGATATTGTATGTGGGGGGGGGGATATTGAATGTGGATGGAGGGGGGTATTGTATGTGGGTGGAGGGGATATTGTATTGGGGGGGGATTTGTATGTGGGGAGGGGATATTGTATGTGGGGGGAGGGATATTGAGGGGGTGGAGGGGATAATGTATGAGGGTGGAGGGGATATTTTAGGGGGTGGAGGGGGTATTGTATTGGATGGAGGGGGGTATTGTTTTGTGGGTGGAGGGGGTATTGTATGTGTGTGGGGGGGGGTATATTTTGTGGGTGGGGGGGGGATATTTTTTGCGGGTGGAGGGGAAATTTTATGCGGATGGGGGGGGAATTGTATTGGGTGGTGAGGGGGGGAGTGTATGGGGTGGGGGGGGATATTGTTGGGGGGAGGGGATAGTTTTTGGTGGGGGGGATAGTAGGGTGGGGGGGAATTGTAGTGGGGGAGGGGTATTTAGGGGTGAGGGGATATTTTTGTTGGGGGGGGGGAAAATGTAGTTGGGGGGAGGGGATATTGTAATGGATGGAGGGGGAAATTTAAGGTGGGTGGGGGGATATTTTATGTGGGGGGAGGGATTTGTATGTGGGTGGGGGGGATAGTGTTGTTGGGGGGAGGGGATATTGTATTTTGGGTGGGGGGGATATTTATGTGGGTGGGGGGGGTATTTTAAAGTGGGGGCGGGGGATTTTGTATGTGGGGGAGGGGGATATTGTAGTGGGGAGGGGTATTGTATTGGGTGGGGGGGATATTGTAGTGGGGGGGGGGGATATTGTATGTGGGTGGAGGGGATATTGTAAGTGGGTGTGTGGGAATATGTGTTGGTGGGGGGGGATTTGTATGGGGGGAGGGGTATTTATGTGGGGGGAGGGGGATATTGTAGTGGGTGGGGGGGATATTTTAAAAGTGGGTGGGGGGGGAATTGTAAGTGGGTGGGGGGATATTTTTTATTTTTAAATTTTTTATTTTGGGGGGAGGGGAAAAATTTTTTTTGGGGGAGGGGGGATTGTTGGGGGGGGGTGGGATAGAGGGGGGGGGGGAAAAATTGTATTGGGGGAGGGGTATTGTATGTGGGTGGAAAGGGGGAAAATTGTATTGGGTGGAGGGGAAAAAGGGATGTGGGGGAAGGGATATTTTTGTGGGGGGGGGGGAATTGATTGGGGGGAGGGGGAATTGATTGGGTTGGGGGGGATAGTATGTGGCCTTTGAGGGGGATATTGTATTGGGTATTTGGAGGGGATATTTTAGTGGGCTATTGGGGGGGAATGGAGGAGAAATTTGCCCTGTGAAAGATATTAAAATGGGAAAAAGAATGTGACTACTTTAAATACCCAACTTCGTTTTGCACACTGTAATTTTGTGGTAAAATGGGGCATTTTTTTTACGATAGGCGGTATTATTTTCACGTACAGTATGACGTGGGCCCCAAGATCAATCCCTGTGGGCCCCAGACCCTCCAGTCCGACACTGTAGCTACCTATGGTCCACCTACTGCCTACCTAACTACCTGGGGCCTTGAGGCGACTGCATATGTCCAGAGTTGTTTGCGATATCTATAGGGGCCATATATAGTAAGGCGGGCAGGGTCTAGGTAGCTATATGGCCACTATCATAGTCAGGTTGGCGGGTCTAGTAGCTTTATAGGGGCAATATATAGTCAGGTCACGCGGGTGCTTGGTAGCTTTTGGGCCTTATATAGTCAGGCAGGCAGTGTCTAGGTGGTTATAAGGGCCATATATAGTCAGGCAGGCAGGGTCTAGGTAGCTATAGGGCCATATATAGTCAGGCAGGCAGGGTCTAGGTGACTATAGGGGCCATATATAGTCAGGCAGGCAGAGTCTTTGTGGCTATAGGGGCCATATATAGCCAGGGCAGGCAGGGTTGTTTTTTTTTTTTTTTTTTTTTTTTTTTTTATTGTCCTTATTTTTTTTTTTTTTTTTTTTTAGGTGGTATTAGTGGGGGGGGGTGGCATATACAGTCAGGCAGGGTCTAGGTGGTTTTATGGGCCTTATATAGTCAGGCACGCTGGGTCTAGGTAGATATAGGGCCATATATAGTCAGGCAGGCAGGGTCTAGGTGGCTATAGGGGAATAGATAGATCAGGGCAGGGTCTAGGTGGTTATAGGGGCCATATATAGTCAGGCACGCAGGGTCTAGGTAGCTATAGGGCCATATATAGTCAGGCAGGCAGGGTCAAGGTGACTATAGGGGCCATATATAGTCAGGAAGGCAGTGTATTGGTGGCTATAGGAGCCATATATAGTCAGGCAGGCAGGGTCTAGGTAGCTATAGGGGCCATATATAGTCAGGCAGGGTCTAGGTGGCTATAGGGGCCATAAATAGTCAGGCAGGCAGGGTCTAGATAGCTATAGGGGACATATATGTAGGAAGGCAGGGTCTAGATAGCTATAGGGGCCATATATGTAGGAAGGCAGGGTCTAGGTAGCAATAGGGGCCATATATAGTCAGGCAGGCAGTGTCTAGGTGGTTATAAGGGCCATATATAGTCAGGCAGGCAGGGTCTAGGTAGCTATAGGGGCCACATATAGTCAGGCAGGCAGGGTCTAGGTGGCTGTAGGGGCCATATAAAGTTAGACAGGCGGGGTCTAAATGGCTATAGGGGCCATATATAGTCAGTCAGGCAGGGTCTAGGTAGCTATAGGGGCCATATATAGTCAGGCAGCAGGTTAGGTGGCTATAAGGCCCGATATAGTTAGGCAGGCAGGGTCTAGGTGGCTATAGGGGCCATATATAGTCAGGCAGGCAGGGTCTAGGTAGTTATAGGGGCCTGTCAGGCAGGCAGGGTCTAGGTGGCTATAGGGGCCATAAATAGTCAGGCAGGGCAGGGTTACGATAGTCTATTGCGGCCATGTATGTAGGATGGCCAGGGTTAGGTAGCAAATAGGGGCAATATATAGTAGGATGGCAGGGTCTAGGTGGCTATAGGGGCCATATATAGTATGGCAGGCCAGGGGTCTAGGTGGCTATAGGGGGCCATATATAGTCAGACAGGCAGGGTCTAGGTGGCTATAGGGGCCATATATATTCCGGCAGGCAGGGTCTAGGTAGTTATAGGGGCCATATATAGTAAGGCAGGCAGGGTCTAGGTGGCTATAGGGGCCATATATAGTCAGGCAGGCAGGGTCTAGGTGTTATAAGGGCCATATATAGTCAGGCAGGCAGGGTCTAGGTAGCTATAGGGGTCATATATAGTCAGGCAGGCAGGGTCTAGGTAGCTATATGGCCATATATATTTAGGAGGCAGGTCTAGGGGCTATAGGGGCAATATATAGTCAGTCAGGCAGGGTCTAGGTGGCTATAAGGGCCATATATATTCAGGCAGCAGGGTCTAGGTGTTAAAAGGGGCCATATATAGAAAAACTAACGGCAGGCAGGGTCAAGGTGACTATAGGGGCCATATATAGTCAGGCAGGCAGAGTCTTTGTGGCTATAGGGGCCATATATAGCCAGGGCAGGCAGGGTGTAGGTGGCTATAGGGGCCATATATAGTCAGGCAGGGTCTAGGTGGCAATAGGGGCCATATATATTCCGGCAGGCAGGGTCTAGGTAGTTATAGGGGCCATATATAGTAAGGCAGGCAGGGTCTAGGTGGCTATAGGGGCCATATATAGTCAGGCAGGCAGTGTCTAGGTGTTATAAGGGCCATATATAGTCAGGCAGGCAGGGTCTAGGTAGCTATAGGGGCTGATTTAGTCAGTCAGGCAGGGTCTACGGTGGTTAATAAGGGGCACATATATATTTAGGCAGGCAGGGTCTAGGTGGCTATAGGGGACTTATATAGTCAGGCAGGCAGGGTCTAGGTGGCTATAGGGGCCATATATATTCAGGCAGGCAGTGGCTAGGTAGATATAGGGGCAATATATAGTAAGGAGGCAGGGTCTAGGTGGGCTTATAGGGGCCATTATATAGTCAGGCAGGCTGTGTCTAGGTTATAAGGCCATATATAGTCAGGCAGCAGGGTCTTGTTAGCTTATAGGGGCATATATAGTCAGTCAGGGCAGGGTCTAGGTGGCTATAAGGGCCATATATATTTAGGCAGTCAGGGTTAGGTGGCTATATGGCACATAATATAGTCAGGCAGGGTCTAGATAGCTATAGGGGCCCTATATAGTCAGGCAGGGTCTAGGTGGCTATCAGGGCCATATTAGTCAGCACGCTAGGGTCTGGTAGCTATGGGCATATATAGTAAGGAGGCAGTGTCTAGGTGGTTATAAGGGCCATATATAGTCAGGCAGGCAGGAGTCTAGTTAGTATAGGGCCTTTATATAGTCCAGAAGGCAGGGTCTTGGTGGTATTGGGGCCATATATAGTCAGGCAGGGTCTAGGTGGCTATAAGGGCCATAGATAGGCAGGTAGGCAGGGTCTAGGTAGCTATAGGGGCCATATATAGTCAGGCACGCAGGGTCTAGGTAGCTATAGGGCCATATATAGTCAGGCAGGCAGTGTCTAGGTGGTTATAAGGGCCATATATAGTCAGGCAGGCAGGGTCTAGGTAGCTATAGGGCCATATATAGTCAAGCAGGCAGGGTCTAGGTGGCTATAGGGGCCATATATAGTCAGGCAGGCAGGGTCTAGGTGGCTATAGGGGCCATATATATTCAGGCAGGCAGGGTCTAGGTGGCTATACGGGCCATATATAGTAAGGCAGGCAGGGTCTAGGTGGCTATAGGGGCCATATATAGTCAGGCAGGCAGTGTCTAGGTGTTATAAGGGCCATATATAGTCAGGCAGGCAGGGTCTAGTTAGCTATAGGGGCCATATATAGTCAGTCAGGCAGGGTCTAGGTGGCTATAAGGGCCATATATATTTAGGCAGGCAGGGTCTAGGTGGCTATAGGGGCCATATATAGTCAGGCAGGGTCTAGATAGCTATAGGGGCCATATATAGTCAGGCAGGGTCTAGGTGGCTATAGGGGCCATATATAGTCAGGCAGGCAGGGTCTAGGTGGCTATAGGGGCCATATATAGTCAGGCAGGCAGGGTCTAGGTGGCTATAGGGGCCATATATAGACAGACAGGCAGGGTATAGGTGTCTATAGGGGCCATATATATTCCGGCAGGCAGGGTCTAGGTTGTTATAGGGGCCATAATATAGTAAGGCAGGAGGGTCTAGGTGGCTATAGGGGCTTATATAGTCAGGAGGCAGTGTCTAGGTGTTTTACAGGGCCATTATAGTCAGGCAGGCAGGGATTCCTACGGTAGCTATAGGGGCCATATAGAGTCCGTCAGGCAGGGTCTAGGTGGCTATATGGGCCATATATATTTAGGCAGGCAGGGTCTAGGTGGCTATAGGGGCCATATATAGTCAGGCAGGCAGGGTCTAGGTGGCTATAGGGGCCATATATAGTCAGGCAGGCAGGGTCTAGGTAGTTATAGGGGCCATATATAGTAAGGCAGGCAGGGTCTAGGTGGCTATAGGGGCCATATATAGTCAGGCAGGCAGTGTCTAGGTGTTATAAGGGCCATATTTAGTCAGGCAGAAGGGTCTTCGTTAGCTTATAGGGGCCATATCTAGTTCAGGCAGGCAGGGTCTAGTTGGCTATAAGGCCATATATATTTAGGCTGCAGGTTCTAGGTGGCTATAGGGGCATATATAGTCTGGCTGGGTACTCAGATAGCATAGGGGCCATATATAGTCAGGCAGGGTCTAGGTGGCTATAAGGGCCATATGTAGTCAGGCACGCAGGGTCTAGGTAGCTATAGGGCCATATATAGTCAGGCAGGCAGTGTCTAGGTGGTTATAAAAAAATAAAATAAAAAATATAAAAAAAAAAAAAATTTTAATAAAATAAAATAAAAAAAAAAAAAAGGCCATATATAGTCAGGCAGGCAGGGTCTAGTAGCTATAGGTGCCTTATATAGTCCGGCAGGGTCTAGTTGGATATAAGTGCCATATATAGTCAGCAGGGACTAGGTGGCTTTTAAGGGCTCATATATAGTCAGGTAGGCAGGGTATAGTAGATATTAGGGCATATATTAGTCTGGCACGCAGGTTCTAGGTAGCTATAGGGCCATATATAGTCAGGCAGGCAGTGTCTAGGTGTTATAAGGGCCATATATAGTCAGGCAGGCAGGGTCTAGGTAGCTATAGGGCCATATATAGTCAAGCAGGCAGGGTCTAGGTGGCTATAGGGGCCATATATAGTCAGGCAGGCAGGGTCTAGGTGGCTATAGGGGCCATATATATTCAGGCAGGCAGGGTCTAGGTAGTTATAGGGGCCATATATAGTAAGGCAGGCAGGGTCTAGGTGGCTATAGGGGCCATATATAGTCAGGCAGGCAGGGTCTAGGTGTTATAAGGGCCATATATAGTCAGGCAGGCAGTGTCTAGTTAGCTATAGGGGCATAATATAGTCAGTCAGGCGGGTATAGGTGGCCTATATGGGCCATATTATATTTAGGCAGGCAGGGTCTAGGTAGCTATAGGGGCCATATATTGTCAGGAAAGCAGGTTCTAGATAGCTATAGGGGCCATATATAGTCAGGCAGGGTCTAGGTGGCTATAAGGGCCATATGTAGTCAGGCAGGCAGGGTCTAGGTGGCTATAGGGGGCCATATATGTAGGATGGCAGGGTCTAGATAGCTATAGGGGCCATATATGTAGGAAGACAGGGTCTAGGTAGCTAT
This sequence comes from Phyllomedusa bahiana, assembly GCA_025379985.1. Taxonomy (NCBI): domain Eukaryota; kingdom Metazoa; phylum Chordata; class Amphibia; order Anura; family Hylidae; genus Phyllomedusa; species Phyllomedusa bahiana. The sequence goes on along the minus strand of JAODAL010053965.1, from coordinate 15,710 downwards.
AGGGGTTGTATATAGTTAGTTCGGCAGGGTCAAGGTAGCTATACGGGCCATATGTGTAGGCAGATGGGGTCTAGGAAGCGACAGGGGCCATATATTGTCAGGCAGGCTACATTAAAAATTTGAAATCACTTGCCTCTCTCCACACTTCCACGATGTGACCACGCAGCCGGCCAGCCAGTCTCTGTGCTCAGCGCGGGCAGCGTGATGATGGGACGTCAACGCGCCGCCCATGTCAACACTGTGGGCCGGGGTCTACTAGGCTTAAGGCCTAGCAGGAAGAATACCAAAGCGGAGCGTCGACGGTGCTCCACTCTGGTAACACCGGGAAGTCCTGCCTTTGCCCGCTCGGCCAGAGGGCCCAGGCATTTAAAGTTAGGATGCACTGGGCCCTACATCTCCGCCTTGCCTGCAGTGAACTGTTGTGTTCACTGCTGGCGGCCCCAAGAGCTGTACTACCAGGGTAGCAGATGTGGGAGCAGGGGCCCGGGGCCCCTGAGGGTCCAGGCCCTGGGGCAGCTGCTGCGTCTGCTATCCCGGTAGTTAAGCCCCTGCTTGTAGATGTCTCCAGCAACAGCTTCAGTGGGAGGAGTCACAGAAAGAAGTGGTTGAAGGCCAAGGGCTTCAGGAGGGAGGTGTGGAAGGAGTATAGGATTCACATAGTTGAAGGCAATTGAAGTTTGTAAGCCATTTAACTTAAAGGGGTTGTCTCACTACAAGGATTGTTTTTTATGTTAAAGATCTTGCAAAAACAAGTCACTTTGCAATATGTGTCCATTAACAGTGTCCTACCTATTCTGAGATATCCCCTCTTGTATGGGCTGCATCAGCTCCTCAGGTCGCTACAGCTACAGACCTGTTTGATCTCTCCTGATAGGCTGCTTTGCACAGTGTTTACTATGCTACAGACCTGGCTTCTATTTCAGCCTAGTAAAAGCCAGTAAACACACCCTTGAATTCAAAGTGCAATCAAGAAAACAGGACTGAGGTAAGATAAATCAATGTAGTGAGACAACCCCTTTAAGGTCCCAGGAGGTGTGGGCCCAGCCTCAAGCTGGGAATTTTTAGGCAGACATACTTAGCCAATAGCCACACTCTCTCACCCAAATAGAAGACTGAAGGAGGTCTATGGCTGGAACATCAGAGGTGACAGGCAGGGGAAAGTGAGGATGTGGATGTTGCTCACAAACAACAAAGAAAAAGGAAGTTCCTATAGAACATAAATCAAGTGTAAGCGGCTCACATGCCTTGGGCCGCCAACTTGGCTCGGCCCGGTGGTCATTCAGCTCGCAGGATCACTGTCCTTGGTAAGACAGATGGCACTCTGACACAGGTTTTCCATTTAAAACTGGCCTCAACCAGCTTTATTGAGGCACAGTATATAGCAGAAAAACATACATAAATCAAAACCTCGGCCGTCTGGCCACTAACTACACAGGTGTAAAGAGTCCCTCTCTCACATGTGAATAGGACCTAACGTCCAGTCTCACCAAAACACTTTCTTCCAGTCTCCCGCTTCTTCCAAGCCTCTGGGGGACCAGATCCTCTGTCTCCAGCTCCAGTGCTGCTCCAGGTTCTGGCAGCAACCACGCCCCCTGGAGTATGAGGTCTTTAATAGATCTCCAGAGACTTACCCAATACCAGGGCTGGACCATAGGGATCTGGAACATGGGAACAAGCACCCACCCATCTGCAGTTGTTTCGGGAAGCCCCTTAATGGCTGGACATTAGCCATGCTAGGTACAAGGGTCAGCAACCTAATGCTGCTGACCGACAATACCAGGCTTCCCCCACCGAGACCAGGCTCTCGGTGGCACGTACGCCACCTAGTGGCAGAACCATCGGAGGTGGTGAGCACCGGGGAGCTTGGAGTGGCGGGAGCGGATCCTGCGAACTCTATAAGTCAGAAGCTGCAGGCGGACTTGTGCGGGACCCGTGCATCGCCAAGGAGACGAGCGGCTACGGCGGTGACCGACTCGGGAGCAGTGGAGGCCCAGTGTCTGGTAAGGTACCGACAGATGGGTGGGAGAGCGGAGGAGGAGGCGCTGGTGGCAGAGACTGTCGGGAACTTTCTACTTTTGGCGCGGTCTGCACAGGACGGGCGGTGGGACTGTCGGCCATCTTGGCCCTAGAGCCTGCAACCTTGATTCACCCCAGAGACACGGAGGGCACAGCTCACGGCCCAGACAGCGCTGGGGGTGTGGGACTTGCTTCTGCAGTGGGGAGGTAGACTCTCCACACTGCCGACACTCACTCACAGAGGGGGAGGACCCTGCCGGTATCCCTTGCGCTCCCCTTGGGCTCCACGAGGGCAGGAAAGACAGCCGCCATATTACCTTTGGGGGCAGCTTTATCACGCAGCCAGCAACCCCCCAACTCCATCTGCAGGGCACTCCTGGGAGACGGTGCACCTCACAGTAAAGGGAGTGCTGCTGCGACTTGTCTAAACAACCCCATCACGATTCATTGGATACACCACTGCCCTCCAGGACACTGATACAGCACACCTCTCAATTATCAGACTCTGTGACTTGGATTCTGAGCCCCCCGCAGGGACTGAAGGAGCGGAGCTGTGCAGTAACCGGGTGCTAGCGAGACCTGATTAGAGGGGGAAACTCGGACTTCAGAACTGAGCTGCTTAGACCCTGTTAACCCCCCTGCCACCAGATAGGTGGTGGAACGGTGTGACGCACAGAGACACTGTGAGGGTTAAATCCTCTCCTATCCTAAGTGCTCATGGGACAGCACTAGTGGGTTTTGACCACCAGAGGGAGCCAGAGGCTGGCTGATTGGTCTTGAAGCTTTGCTGGGGATGTCTGTTTGAGCTGCTGGACTTGGCTGTGATAAATCTAAAATCTTTCTAGCTAGGTGCTGTGTGACCCAAAGCACTGTAGGCGCAATTTAACAGTGGTTAGGGGTACCCTTCTACTTTATTGATATGTGACTTTAGACATTCTCCCTGTATCTCCCGAAATTCTTATCAACACTCTCCAGTCCTTTGATCCCTCTGTAACGGAGGGATGGACAAATACCTATCGAAAAGCCAATCAAAGAGGAATACACGTCAACATACGTCCTCACCCACGGTAACGGCTCCTCCGAAATCTACAAGGGCATCTAGTACGTCTAAAGCAGTGTTCCCCAACTCCAGTCCTCAAGGCACACCAAAAGTGCAATGATTTCAGATCACACACAGTAGATGCACTGACAATAATGATATCACCTGTGCAATGCTAAGGAAAGCCAGAAAACATGACCTGTTGGTGTGCCTTGAGGACTAGGGTTGGGAACCTCTGGTCTAAAGGAGCTCCTAAAACTCCTAAAAATAAGGCCCTAAACATGGCTCTGGGTACCCCCCCCCAGGGGCTGTAATGGAAGGCCCTGCCTCTCCAGGACCACTCTTAGGAGCCATGACTACCCCCCCACAGCCGTCTCCAACGAGTCCGATAGGACCCCCACAGGGCAATGAACCGTTAACCATTGCAGCCATAGCCCAAGAGGTCTCCAGAATTATGATGCCCATGATGGATAAACGATTTGAGGTTCTATATACTTCGATTAACTCTGCGTTAACAATGATAACAGCTAACACGCAGAAAATAGTGGCGCTTGAGAACAAGGTCACCACCTCTAATGTGGAACAATCACTCGCACAGGCAAGGGAAACTGAGGCAATTTTAAGAGACCGGATCGAAGATCTGGAAAATCGCAGAAGGAGGAATAATCTCCGCTTTGTAGGGATCCCAGAGTCCATCATGGGTGACCCCCTGATTACTTTTCTTGCAGATATGTCATTGAAAGAGCTCACAGGTTGGGACCGCAGAGGCAGGAAGGGGAGAGGAATGCAAGACCGCGTCCAGTGATAGCTAAATACCTGAATTGGGCAATTAAGGAGCAGGTACTAAGGGCTTACAGGAGGCGTGACACTCTCATTGTAGAGGGCACCAAAAACTTGTTGGTTCAGGATTTCTCTGCCAGTGTGGCCCAAAAAAGAAAGCTGTTCACCCCAGTTTGCAGGCATCTCCATGGGCAGGCGATACGCTTTCAGCTCCTGTACCCAGCAAAGCTAAAGGTGCAGGTGGAGGGAAGGCAGATGATCTTTGAGGACCCCGCTCAAGCCAGACGTCACTTTCATGTTGAGGAGGGTTAGCTAGGAGGTAACTATCACATAGGGAGACAAAGGGAAACTTTGGATCACGCGATCCTTTGACTTGTTGCTGCGATGCAGCTATTGACTCAAACTGATGTTAGTCAAGTTCCGCGGACCGAACTCGGATTCCGAATGTTAATGTTGCTACTGTTGTTATTGTTGCAAATAACTGTCTGCCCCTAACGAAAGGGATGAGTTGGTAAAGGCGTGTGGCTCCCTACCCTCTGATGTCATATGGACAGGAAGGTATATCCTGTCGCTCGCTGGGACGATGGGGGCACTAGTAATTGAAGGAAACCACAACTTACAAGGGCTAACGAGTGGGATAACATGACAGGTAGAGCTAGTGGAATGGTAGTCTCAGAAGAGGGACCAATTAGGCTGATTACTTGGAATGTGTCAGGACTCAATACTCCTATTAAAAGGAAGAAGGTGAACGTACATCTAAAACGGTTTAAGCCTGACATCATCTTTCTGCAAGAAACTCATTGGAGAAAGGACAACACGGTGGGTCTACGAGGTCCTTGGCTGGAGTCCTGCCACATGGCCAATTATTCTTCCAAATCAAGAGAGGTGGCCATTTTATTCCGAAAGGGACTGGACTATTCCATAGAAGAAGAGGTGAAAGATGAAGGAGGTAGATACATTTTGCTAAAAATACTACTACAGGGTATCTCATACACACTGGTAAATGTATATGCCCCTAATTTATCCAACACAAACTTTTTTGCCAAGTTAAACTCTTTCCTGACATCCAGGGCGGATACAAACGTTATCTTGGGAGGAGATTTTAATGCGACTCAGTGTCCTACTCTAGACAGATCTGCAATAAATCGGTCGCTAGCCCCAAATTCTAGGGACATATTGAGCCTGGCGGACGATAACGCGATCTGTGATCCTTGGCGCACTCTATATATGGGAGCAAAAGAGTTCACATATTACTCCGCGGTACATAAAAGTTTCACGAGAATAGACTACTTTCTTGTTTCCCTGGGGCTGTGGGAGAGGGTCTTGGATTCCACAATTCATACCATAGCTATCTCCGATCATGCGCCAGTCACGTTGCCGATTTCGCGCCCAACGCCGCATGTCAAAAGCAGATTTTGGCGATTCCCGGGGTATTTGCTACAATCTGAAGACTTCAAGTCCTTCCTGCAAGTCCATTGGACCAATTATGTAGATGATAATCTAATACACATAGGAGATGTCCCTTTGTTCTGGGCTGCTGCAAAGGCGGTAATGCGGGGTCATATCATTAACTATGTTGCGGGTAGGAGAAGGGAGGCACAAACCAAATTTTAAAAATTGCAGACCACACTGTTGTCAGCACAAAGAGAATGGGCGACCACTCCCTCAGATGCTGCAGAAACAACCTACAAAGAAACCAAAGCAGTCCTAGACTCTTATGTTCAGAGTCGGCTAATTGGTTGGTTAAGCTTAACCAGAATAGATACTTCAGGGGGGCGAATCGAGATAGCCGGATGCTGGCGCAATTGGTTAGGGCCCAACATAGCCGTAAACCAGTGCTAGTACTGAAGGGCCCGACCTCCGCAGTGCAATGCACGACACCAGAGGAGATTTCAAGGTTGTTTGTTGATTTCTTTGAGGATCTTTACAGAGCGCCACCCACTGAAATGGGCAGGATAAATTCATTCTTGGATGCTGGCACTCTTCCAGGACTTAATGCAGAGCAACAGGCCTTTTTAGATAGCCCAATCACAGAAGAGGAGGTGAGGCAGGCCATTGCATCTTCGCCCAATAAGAAATCACCTGGGCCGGATGGATATAGTTGTGAATTTTATAAACTCTTATCAGTTGAAGTGACGCCAAAATTTGATTAGTTTATATAATGTAATATATCGAGATCAAAGGGCAATGGATCTATTCTCGGAATCATGTACGATCTTGCTCCCAAAAACAGGCAAAGATCACACTCTGGTTAAAAACTACCGCCCAATAGCTTTACTCAATAATGATTACAAGTTCTTAACTAAGATTTTGGCTACTCGCCTTCAGACGTTTCTTCCTGATATAGCCCATCCGGCACAGAGGGGCTTCGTGCAGGGACGCCAAGCAGTAAAAAATATTCGGACAGTGGTGGGGGCGACGGTGAGGGCCTCGGGACCTTCCTCGGACATCTTGATGCTTTTAAGTCTAGATGCCGAAAAGGCATTTGACAAGGTTTCGTGGCCCTTTCTGTCCGCTACCCTGTTGCGAAGAAATTTTGGCCCAGTCTTCAGAGATTTTATCTCTTATACGCAGGAAGGCTCGTCTACCAATCTTTTAGTTAATGGATTATTAACCCCTCCCATAGATATGTTTAGGGGCACTAGGCAGGGTTGCCCACTGTCTCCATTGCTCTTTGATCTTGCGCTTGATCCATTGTTGTATTATCTAAAGCCTAGCCCGGCCACTGATGGGAATCAGGCTGATTCCCCGATCTTGGATATAGTGGCCTTTGCGGATGATGTGCTGATAATTTTGAAAGATCCACAACGCAACCTGCGGGGGGTGCTGCGGGGGTTGCAGGAGATGGGTTCCCTTTCGGGGTTCCATGTTAACATGGATAAAACGAACGCTATGATACTTAACTGACCACCAAAACCTATGTGGACAGCTCTCTATCCGTTTAACTGGTGTACTGCTAAGATACCCTACCTGGGAGTATCAATATCGAGGCTCCCTGCCAGTTTATACAAAGACAACATCACACCCTATATAACCTCGTTGGAGTCGAGACTGCACGCATGGAGGCAACTACCATTGTCATATGTGGGTAGGGGAAACCTTATCAAACTGGTAGAGTTTCCCAAATTACTGTATCTCCTGCATTCCCTTCCGCTCTATGTCAGGCGCAAGGATGAGATACGCATAAACGCGCTCATCCGTCGATTTATTTGGGGGGGTAAAAGACCTCGGGTTCCGCTGGTGATTTTGCAGCAGCCCAAGGACAATGGGGGCATCAATCTCCCGAATATTCGGGCATATAATGTGGCCGCGTTGATCCGTATGGCAGCAGACTGGTTGCAGAACACTTCAGTTTACACGGACACCAAGGCGGAGCAATCATTTTTAGGATAGATCACGCTAACAAATTTTATACATCTGCCCTTGCATCAAATCCCAGAACAGGTTAGAGCTAACCCACTCGTATTTTCAACGTGGCGGGGCTGGCAGAAAATGAGGAGGCTCTTTGGGTTACACCCCCACGCCTCTATGCTTCGTACACAGATAGGCAATCCAGATTTCCAAAAGGGAGCCCCGCATAAAGACTTCTACAGGTGGGAGAAAGGTGGAATCTTGTCGGTTTATGACTTAATGGAGGCAAAAACACATAGAATCCTACAATTAGAGGAGCTGAGAACTAAATTCCCTGAAGCTGGAGTCTCCTTCTTCCCATATTTGTGTGCCCGTAGCTACGTCCTGACATTGACCCCACACTTCACACAGAGAGAATGGGATCCATCAATGCGTAGACTTCTGTTCAAAAGAACTACAGAAAGGGGGCTGACTACTCACTATTATAAAGCTCTACATGCACCACTCGACTTTTCAAAATCAAATATGGCACTTGCGAAGTGGGCAAGAGACGATCCCAGTCTGGAGGTCCGTACTTTACTTACAGCGTTGGCTAATAGCCGTAAATTCCTAGCCTCCAGTAGATACTGGGAGATGTCCCTCCAACTGTATCACAGGGCCTACATTACCCCAGTCAGGGGATACCGAATGGGAGTTTCCGAAAGCAGCCGATGCTTCCAATGTGGTGTTCAAGAAGCTGATATTTTCCACTGCCTGTGGAGTTGCCCGGTGATTCAAGATTTTTGGGAACGGGTGATGACATTCACAAGGACACACTTGACCAATTATGTCCCGAATAACCCTCTATGGGCAATCTTTGGCCATATAGATGTCCAGATAACCCCATGTGACCCGGGAAGCAGAAAACTATTATATATGATTTCTGCGGCAGGCATTAAAACTATTCTAAACACGTGGATACACAAATCCGCGCCCCCTTTCAAGATGTTCTTAGATAAACTGTCTTACATACTGAAGATGGATTGGGTGGAGGCCTCGGGTAAGAAGGAGACTCATGCCAAAAAATTCTTTCAAGTCTGGGGCAGTTTTATCCCTCTACTTCCACAGAGAATACGAGAGGCCATTAAAGAATGCTTTAGTCTTACCACATGGTTCCAAGAACAGGTAGTAATAGGCACTGCTCCGATTTAGGGGTTCTAGTGATCTGATGCACCCAGAAGATGAGAATTCTTGGTCCAGCGCCAAAATGATGGTTTGACGATTAGAGATCCTGCCCTATAAAACATGACTGGATACAAGGGCCGGACGAGGGGAGTCACATAGAATGATCATACTGTCAAAACAGAGGAGGGGGGGAGGGCCTGGAGAGTGGAGCACCTGTTGATATGTGTTTTTGTTTTTTTCTGAGCCTACTGCCGCATAGTGTTCCCATGATCTTGGGACTCCTGTTCTCTTTCATTGTTTAGATAGCTTGTAACCTTGACCTCCTGAATCAGACTCAAGACCGCACAATGAGGGCTCAGACGAGTTTTAATGTATTGTTGTTTTCTTTATGTTATGTACATATAATGGAAAATAGGTAATACAGGATATGCATGATATAATACACTCACCGGCCACTTTATTAGGTACACCTGTCCAACTGCTCGTTAACACTTAATTTCTAATCAGCCAATCACATGGCGGCAACTCAGTGCATTTAGGCATGTAGACATGGTCAAGACAATCTCCTGCAGTTCAAACTGAGCATCAGTATCGGGAAGAAAGGTGATTTGAGTGCCTTTGAACGTGGCATGGTTGTTGGTGCCAGAAGGGCTGGTCTGAGTATTTCAGAAACTGCTGATCTCCTGGAATTTTCACGCACAACCATCTCTAGGGTTTACAGAGAATGGTCCGAAAAAGAACAAACATCCAGTGAGCGGCAGTCCTGTGGGCGGAAATGCCTTGTTGATGCCAGAGGTCAAAGGAGAATGGGCAGACTGGTTCGAGCTGATAGAAAGGCAACAGTGACTCAAATAGCCACCCGTTACAACCAAGGTAGGCAGAAGAGCATCTCTGAACGCACAGTACGGCAACTTTGAGGCAGATTGGGCTACAGCAGCAGAAGACCACACCGGGTGCCACTCCTTTCAGCTAAGAACAGGAAACTGAGGCTCCAATTTGCCCAAGCTCATCGAAATTGGACAGTAGAAGATTGGAAAAACGTTGCCTGGTCTGATGAGTCTCGATTTCTGCTGCGACATTCGGATGGTAGGGTCAGAATTTGGCGTCAACAACATGAAAAGCATGGATCCATCCTGCCTTGTATCAACGGTTCAGGCTGGTGGTGGTGGTGTCATGGTGTGGGGACTATTTTCTTGGCACTCTTTGTTCCCCTTGGTACCAATTGAGCAGCGTTGCAACGCCACAGCCTACCTGAGTATTGTTGCTGACCATGTCCATCCCGTTATGACCACAATGTACCCAACATCTGATGGCTACTTTCAGCAGGATAATGCGCCGTGTCATAAAGCTGGAATCATCTCAGACTGGTTTCTTGAACATGACAATGAGTTCACTGTACTCAAATGGCCTCCACAGTCACCAGATCTCAATCCAGGGGGTCCAACCCGTTACTAGCATGGTGTACCTAATAAAGTGGCCGATGAGTGTATATCAGCCATTGATCTCACTAATAATAGTTTGTGCAACGTTTTTCAGAAGCTGTGAATTTACTGTATTCTGTGTTGCTTAATAAAGACATTTTAAAGAATAGTAAGGAGAGGAGAAGTCCAATTTGACCTGGGGCTGAAAAATGAGTGCATGCCAAAATTTGGAAACAACTTGAGCTATTAGACCTAATATGGAGAGGAGTCCAGGAAGGCGGAATCTGTACTTAAAGAAATGGAAGGTGAGTTGTGGGGCTGTAGACAGACCTGGAAGTGGCACGAAGTGAGACATCTTGGAGAAATGGTTAGTGACAACCCAAATAACTATATGGTTAGAGTAAGTTGGTAAGTCCATAATAAAGTGGCAATATGGATCCAGGGTTTTTCAGGTGTAGGTAGTCAATGAAGGAGTCTGAAGGGCTTGAGACAAGAAGACTTATTATTAAGTGGAACAAGTGAGAACATATTTTTTGACATCTTGAATGAGATTAGGTCACCAATAATGATGCGAGATCAGCAACAAAGATTTTCAGATACCAGGGTAATGTTAGGAGAATGACCCATTTCAAAATTATTTTCCTTAAAGGGGTTTTGCCAAGAAGTGAGTTCCTCACTTAACAGGCTGATACTCTCCTCTTGAGGCCTGAACAAAGGGCCGTTGTGTTTCTGTGTTTAAAAAAACAAGCACCTCCTCTGTGATGTCATCGCTCCACCTCCCATGCACGTTCCTGATACTCAGTCTCTGTAGTTGAACAAATATTGTTTGGCTAATCCACAGAGGAGAACTGTATGGTGCACAAGCTACATGCGTTTTATTTCTCCCTCTTATTTTCTCAGGAGAGAAAATAAGCTCAGCAGGCCGTCATCTTTCATTCCTTCATGAAGGGCTGCAGGGTGAGAGGGAGGGGGCTGAGCAGAGAGCTAGAGAGTGTCTGCATGTTTACTCAGATAATTACATTAAAACCAGTGGATTCTTTATACAAAAGATACAAGATCTTTCTCCCCAGTCCCTTCAAAGCTCGTTCATGTTCCCTGCCATCAGATAAGAAGTGCAAACAACGCAAGCGCGGCCAGATCACCTCCTGTCAGCTCCTGGTCGTGTATGATGTAAATTATCAGGAAACTAAGGACATCTTTTTGATGACATATTTAGAAAAGTGATTAAATACCCATTTTGGAGGATCCCATGTCAACATTAGATCGTGGCAAAACCCCTTTAAGGCCGAGCCATGCCAGGCAGCAGAGTCTAAGGATCCCACGATTCTTCACCAGTGCCCGCCACAGGCCAGTTGAGCTTTTGTGCAAGGGGACTACCACGTTTCTACCTCTGACGTGACCACTGATGATGATGGCCAAGGTGCAGTGTAGAACAAAGGTGTCAGGCTGAGCCGCAGTCAAGTCTAAGTTATAAGGTCAGGGAAAGCAGCAGGCAAACAAGGTCAAAGTCCAAGCAAATGGTCAGTACACTGAAGAAAACAATCACAGCTCACGTGTCTCAGACTGAACACATCAGAATCTGGCAGGGAGACATGGCCAAGTGAGGTAATAAAGGGTCAGCGTCTAGTAATATTCCAATCAGGGGTGCGCTGGCCCTTTAAATCTCAAAAAGCACATGTGCATCCTAAGGAGCGGGTACTCTTGAGCCAGCCAGCAGCCGGACAAAGCGGAGCAGGGACAGGTAAATAGCTGCGGCCCTCGGACAGGTAACCACGATCCAGAGCAGGAACCATGGCACAATTCGTGACAATTTGATGACATATCCTAGCGATTTGACATCAAAGTCTATGGAGATCACATAACAGATCACATTTCTTGTATGAAGTAATAACAGAAGCGTGCCTGCAGTTGGGTGCAACACAAAATTAAGGCACACAACATCGGCAAATCGAAATAGATACTTATTGAACCATGGCTTCATACCAGCCATCCCTCTGGGAAAAAGGGGGTTAAACAGGAATAAGGTCATGGTAGAAAAGTCCAAGCATAGGCCTAACTTCCTAAAACACCTGTTCCAAATATCATGTTGAAGTTTCATGGGACCTAATAGGGAACCCTCAATCACAACCTTGGACGTATTCCATAAAACAGAGTTTGGATGTACAGGGACCACCCACAACTTCTCTATTCCCATCCATGTCTTATAGGTCAGCAACGAGGACCATGATGGGATATTTCTCAACGGCACGGCCCAGTGATATTTAATAGTATCAGGAACCGCCAATCCTCCATTATATTTGCTGGCCAGCAGTACACTTTTGGGTACTCTATGTCTACAATTGGCCCAAATAAAGCGGAAAAAGTGGCTGGAATCTTTTTAAGATCTGGAATTGGAATAGGGATCGGAAAAGTCTCAAATAAATGTAAGACTTTAGGCAATATCCTCATTTTGATTGATGCTATCCTCCCAAACCAGGACAATCGAAGAGCATGCCGTCTATGTAAGACACCATACACTTCGTCATAAAGTTTGGATAAGTTAAAGTGGAAAATGTACCAGTTAGATTAACCCCAAGATATTTCCGAGAACCTTCCCTCCATTTATGGTGAAAGTTAGAAAGAAACAACCGCAGTTGTGTTGAGGGAATGGTTACTGGTAAGGCTTCCATTTTGAGGTATTCACTTTGTATCCTGACAGAGTAGCGAAGTGGGTTTAACAAACCTTGCAAATTAGGCATTGAGATATGTGTAGAGTAAAGGCCATGTTCACACGGCTTATAATGGGCCGTACTTCGGTCCGTAATTACGTGCCGAAGTGCGCCAATTACGGGCCGAAAACGGCCCATTCATTACGGTAATTCACAGTTCTCATAGAGAACTATGGATTACGTCTCCTCTCCCCGCCCGGCGGATTCGCCGGGCGGGGAGATAATTCACCTGTCACTTTCTAGCGCGTATACGCGCCGCTAGCAGTGATAGTCTATGGGCCGGCGAAGTGCCGGCCCCCCGCTTACTCCCCCGCTCCCGCCCCCGTCCACACGGCGTAATTGCGGGGCGTAATTACGTCCCGCAATTAAGCCGTGTGAACATAGCCTAAGAGAGCGCAAAATATCATCTGCAAACAAGGAAATTTTAAATTCCGCATCTCTTACCATTATCCCCCTGCTATCTGGATTTAGAAAAATGGCTGAAGCCAAAGGCTTCACGAATATCAAAGGGGATAAAGGGCAACCTTGTCTTGTGCCATTTAAAATCGAGAAGGGTGCAGACATACCATGGGACAGCCTCATTGATGCTGAGGGGCAAGAGTAGAGATTTCAGGTGGTATTAATAAATTGGCCCTTAATGCCAAATGTATTCAGTAATGGAATAATTGCTTAAACCAAGCACTAATGCTCTAACGAAAGGTAAAATATCCCACCGCTCTGCCACCAACTTGTCATGTACACACTTATCAATGGAGTTGATTTATTTCCATTCAGCTCTCTTTACACTCACCTCTCACTCAGGTGGCAAATCGACCATAAATCACAGCCCAAGACAGTTGCAGCACCCCAAAATATCCGCTGCCACCACCTACCTTCAATAATCAAAAAAGAATAAGGAAACCAGAGGGAAGGGCTCCGATATACAAATACCACTTATCAGCAATTGCAGGGTTATCTCACTGCTCTCCAGCAGGTACAGGGTTTTTAGGGCAAACAAGGACTAAGCTTATTAATATGTTATATTTAATATGAAAAAGGTACACTGCTTACATAAAAAAATACATGACATACATATGACAGTTATAAAATAAACGGGAGAAAGCATAAAAACTTCCTAACACTTACAATGCTAGGTTTTCAGGTTTTCACGGAGGAAAAATGGAACACACTAAAATAAATTGAATCCAAACATGTACAATTTTGGGGCCAGGCAGTGAAAATTTTATGGGCCCACTCAGCATCCATTTTCCAAAAACCCCCCATCATTAGTTTAAAATTTAGTCTGTCCTATTGCTAGGAATATGATAAGGTGGGTCGGACAACTCATCCTTAATGAGAATTATTACTCACTTTGCCCACTAGATGGCATCCACATGCTATTCTTCAGTTTGACCAATTTGAACATGACCTTTTCCATGACTAGTTTTGGGGCTCTACAGACAAAGGCAACCTGGCATGATAAGGTTTTGGATTTCTGTCTTATACTATTGGAGTTTGTATATACAAAAGGCAATACAAATGCCATAAATCTTCTGCTTAACAGAATGACTAGTAAAAAGGGGTATACTAAAACCTCGGGAAGGTTTAAATAGTTTAAAAGGGTTTTGCAGGCTTTCCACAACGCGGGTGGGGGAGGGAGTGTCACATTCAGCACTAAATATAGTGTATACAATTCATGCATGGCTACAACAATACACATAACCTACCTCCTTACTTGGGGAGCCTTAGATACCATCCTATTTACCTCCCTATTGGGGGGGCCTTGTAAACCTATCTACTTTGGGGGGCATATATACCTAGTTACTAAGGGGACGCTATATACCTACCTTTCAAGAGAGTCTATATAGGTACCTAGTGGGGGCTACATATCTCCCTACCTACTGTGGGGACCTTTATACTTATCACCTGAGGGGCCTATATTCCCACTAGGGCTACCAAAATTGGGGATTATAACCTCACCATCACTGAATCTGAAAAATTTTCGAGGGGAATATTTCCCCACATTCGAGGCATCTATACTCCCCACAGTGGGAGGCCTAAAACGTACCTACCACTGGAGGTTATGATTACATCTAATGGGAGCCTATTTATCTGATTTTTCAATTTTCATTTTTTAGGGTCTAATGTACCATCTACTTGCTTAATTTGGGAGGCTGCCTACTATATACAAATGGGGGCCCTATAATTTGCTGGGGGCACTTTTGCTGTTGGGGTACAATTAGCAATGGGGCACCAAAGGGGGCCCTATACTATTTTTGGGGGACAATGAAGAGGAGTTTTACAGAGGTGGGAATTGACAGGGAAGTGGTGGAAAAGAGAGAGTCTAAGGTGTTTGTGTGGTAAATTCTATAGGGACGAGTAGTGGCCGGGAGAAGATATCATTGGATTGCATTCTGTACCGGATGGAGAAAAAAAGGGAAGAGAACGACTCAACAGAGAAGAGTAGAAATTTTTGTTGCATCTTACCGGTTTTTTAGAAAAAAAAAAGGGAAAGAACAAATCAAAAGGAAAATCAGAATGTTTGACAAGTGGAAAAGAAAAGGAGAAAGGAGGGCCGCATTAGAGATAAGCCCCTAGATCCCTAAGTCAACGCTTCTGTGTTGGATCAGTGCTGTATTCATTGTGGTGACGGTGACCGGAGATGGTTCCCTGAACACATGTGGTTCTGTAGTTGGGATTTTTGGTTTTTTTGGAGCTTTTAAATGGTAGCATACACTTACCCTGATTGTAAAATGAGACACCCTGTCCGAACCTCTGACACTGGTTTCTCTGCCCCTTTTTTCCCTTCTTGTTTGCGGTAAAATATTTCTATTTTTAAAAAAGGGGGAGGGGGGTACCAAAGGAAATTTTTAAAGGGAGAATTTGAGTGGCTGGGGGAGGGTTTTTTCCAGGGCTCTTTTTATATCCAGACTGGCCTGCCTGCTAACATTGTCTCTATTCACCCTTTTACATCTCCTAACTTCTCTTGTTTTTTGGTTCTTTGTCCCGCTCCCTTAATCCTTGTCTACGTTTTTCTATGTTCTGTTTCATTCTCCCGCTCCCTTAGTGCTGGTCTACATCTCTCTACGTTCTGGTTCTTGTTCCCGTTCCCTTACTTTTTGTCTACGTTTCTCTATGTTCTGGTTCTTTGTCCCACTCCCTTACTCCCTGTTCTCTCAGATTCTGCAAAGCCTCCTCCTCCCCTCATTTCTCAGCTCTTCTCTCTCCTTCAGGTAATTCCTTCCCCATCAC
>JAODAL010053964.1:0-24931 GCA_025379985.1 Phyllomedusa bahiana | reverse complement strand
ATTTTAGAACGGTGGTTGATGAGACCAAGATAAATGTATTTGGTTCAGATGGTGTCAACTGTGTGTGGTGGCAACCAGGTGAGGAGTACAAAGACAAGTGTGTCTTGCATACAGTCAAGAATGGTGGTGGGAGCATCATGTTTTGGGTTGCATGAGTGCTGTCAGCTGTGGGGAGCCACAGTTCATTGAGGAAACCATGAATGCTAACATGTACTGTGACATACTGAGGCAGAGCATTCCCTCCCTTCAGAAACTGAGTCACAGGGCAGTTATCCAACATGATAACGACTCAAAACACACATCCAAGATGACCCTTGCTAAGGAAAATGAGGATAAAGCATATCTCCAGACCTAAACCCTGTTACGCATCTGTAGAGTATCTGCAAACAAAAGATGGAGAAGTGCAAGGTTTCTCACATCCCCCAGCTTCGTGATGTTATCATGGAGGAGTGCAGGAAGATTCCACTGGCAACCTGTGAAGCTCTAGTGAACTCCATGCCCTAGGGAGTTAAGGCAGTGTTGGAAAATAATGGCGGCCACACAAAATATTGACTTTGGGCACAATTTGTCCATTTCACTTAGGGGTGTACTCACCTTTGTTTCCAGTGGTTTAGACATTAAAGGCTATGTGTTGAGTTATTTTGAGGGTACACCAAATTTAAACTGTTATACAAGCTGTACACTAACTACTTTATATCGTATCAAAGTGTCATATCTTCAGTGTTGTCCCATGCAAAGATAAAATACAATATTTACAAAAATGTGAGGGGTGTACTCACTTTTGTGAGGCACTGTATTTTCTTTATTATGGCTATATTGTATGGTTAATGATGTTTATGACTGAAATATTTATTGTAGCCTTATACATTGCTTTACAGTATATAGAGGTTGTAGCGTGCCTTTTCTATGGGGGAGGATCGTGTTTTATATTTTTTAATGTCTTTTTGATATCAATTATTACTTTTTTTATTAATTTTATTTTTGTTGGGTGTCATTTTTTTTTGTTTAATTATATTAGTGAATTTGAGAATTGTCCACAATGGCTATTTAGTTTGAATTAGCTATAAAGCCTTCTGGTATTTATCAATAATGTAGTGGAAACTATTTTCTAATGAATCCCTACTGAATCCCTTCCTTGCAGCTTACAGTAAATGGTTTTCTAATTATATCACTGCTGGTAGAAATGCAGCACAGTTCCACTGCTATCTGTTAAGAAGGTAGAGGTAACCTTTCAATGCCTTTCTTTGGTGCCTACAGAACTAAAAAAGCATGCAAAAAGTATTTTCCAATTAAATACACAATTAAGCTGTAATATATATATAGTGTCAAATACTTAACCTGTACGTAATAGATGGTAAAGTGTGCTACATTAATTTATATTTCTTTATTGAGGATCCAACCTCTTGTGTGGTAAAATATCCTTTTAATTAAAGCACTGGGCCTGGGAGTAAATCTTTACTTTTAGGATGCATTGCAGTGCTGGCTAAAACCTCCCAAGAGTGTACATGCAGATTTCCCCCTGAAAAAGCAACTTGTCATGTCCAATTCATCCATCCAGCAGCTTAAAGGGGTATTATGGTTTCAGCAAAAAAGGTCATTGTAGAATTTAAAGTTACGGTACATAGTTTTTCAATTTACATTTTCTATCAATTAATCATAGTTTTAAAGATCTTTGCATGAAGTCATTCAATAGAAAACTTTCTTGTTTAAATGTAGTGAATAAATATTTGTATGTGATTACCACACAAGCACTCAGCTCTTTTCAAAAATACTTAAATTGTACTGTAACACATACACACCTATGGATCCATAACATCATCAGGACAGATTTAATTTAGAAACTATAGTAGAAAATTATAATATGTAAAAAAATTAAATAAAATAATTTTTTTCTTTATACAACTAAAAACTTTTAATTACTGAAACCAGAATATGTCTTTCATGTACTAATGATGGTGGTTAAAAAAGGGGCTTCTGTTGGCTCATAACATTTGACTTCTTGCAAGTGAGGGACAATAGTTAGATACCTGGGGACTTGTCTACCTGCCCACTTGTGGCTCTGTCTAACTACCTACTTACCTGGGGTCTTGTCTGCCTAACTACCTGGAGCCTTGCCACCTACCTATTTGCCTACCAGGCTATTTCCACATAATGGACGGGTGCCAGGAATCCGAATGAGGGGTTACCCACCTAACAGCATGGGTTTAGCTAAATTGGGTGACTTCCTTCATAATTGGGGCTATTATCTAAAAGGGAGTCTACCTATCAGTAGGGCCATATTTAGTACTCATGCTACACTATGCATTTTAGATAGCTGTCAGCCAAATGCTGATTACTGTTTCTGTATTTTACAGGTTTCCACTATGGACTATGTCAAACTCATTGAACTAAGTCAGACCAGCATTAGATCCATTTCTAATAAAATGGTCATGAGAAATGTTGTCGGGGAGTGTTTTGTTTAAATAAATTGCTTTTTTGTGTTGTTTTGGTGTACTTTTTACCATTATTTTCCAGTGTGTTAGTAATAGAGGTGCTCTGACAGATGCCTCTGCATTATTAGAGCTAATGCTTGGTGTTAGCCAGCTGTGTTTTTTGCCACCCCAAAGCTGACACTAACCCCCTTGAAATATTACCCCAGTACCTAATGCACCAGAGGTACTGGGAATAGCCAGGTAACTGTCAGAAGCAGACCATCTGACGTGAATTTCCAGTTTTGGGGCAGCTGATATTTTTAGATTACGAAGGGCCCAATATCCCATCCTGATAGTATTAGCCTGCAGTTGCTGGTTTTACCACAGTTGGTTATGAAAAAAATGGGGTAATTTTTTTTAAATGATTTATTTATTGAAATTTATTTATTTATAATGCATTCCTTTGTGATCAATAAATAAACAAGAAGAAAATAACATGGTTTCACTACATTTAGAATATTGGGGACTTTCAATCCTTAAAGGAGTTGTCTCCCTACAGAGTTTCACAGAATGCATGAATGAAATACTCTGTCACTTCCTGGTTCAGACTGACTCATTTGCATACAGCTCCATGCTCCATGCTTTCAGTTGCTAATTAGATCAGATTAGCTAAGAAGCTTTTCAAACTGCTCTCAGAACTCTTTATCTGATCCCCAAAACAAAAGCCCTAATTACAGTTCTGTTTATTTTACATAAATCAAGTTTTTTACTGCTCAGCAGCACTGACACTGCCTTGACCTGTGTGATGACCTCACTCACTGTTATCTCATTGAACAAACAGCAGGGGGAGAATTGTTTACAGGTTGGTTACTGAGGGAACTGAAATAGCCAGGGAGGTCAAAAATTCACTTGTACCTCCTTAGGGAAAACAGAGGAACAAAGCAATATATTTGGAAAATGTCTTTATTTTGTGTTCCCTACAATTTGAAAGCTATTCTTTGTAGCGAGACAATCCCTTTAAAATACTAACCCAAAGTTACCTCGGAAGCAGATGATGTCATTCGATAGTCTGCTTCTGATTGTTAGCAGGGTCTTCCCAGTAGCCTTGGTGAACTGGGTACTGGGGTAATAGTAAGAAGGGGTTAATGTCAGCCTTGGGGTGAGAAAAAATACTGCTGGCTGACACCAAGTCCCAGTGCTAGTAATACACAGGCCTATGTCAGACACCTTTTTTAATGACTCTGGAATAAAATGGTAAAAGAAACACACTGACATAACACAAAAAGCACTCTATTTAAATAAACACTACCTGACACCAGCCCTTGTTGGCGATTTTATTAAAATAATAATAATAATAATAATGGATTTAACCGACACAGTCCAATAAGTCAATCATAGGCTTATGGGGAAATCTGTAAAAAAACAAAACTAAAAAAGACCAAAAAAAAAACAGCAGCTCTGCAGACATACAATAGATTACAGTAAAGTTACATCCAGGGAATAACAGGAGAGGTCTCTGAAGAGTTGTTCTCTTTCCCTTTTTCTTCTCCATCTGTCCCAGACCGCCATGATAACTTCTCCTGGCCACAACTCTTCACTGTAAAATGTACAAAACAAACATCTTAGACTCCTCACTTTATCATCACTTCTCTACCAATTCCTACCTCTGTACAAACTCCCCATCTATTGCACCTCATATGGTAGCCATGTAGTAGCCCCTGTAGCCAGACAATAGCCCCTGTAGCCAGACAGTAGCCCCCTATAGCCAGACAGTAACCCCCCTATAGCCAGACAGTAACCCCCTATCGCCAGGTAGTGCCCCTTATAGCCAGGTAGTGCTCCCGATAGCCAGGGAGTGCCCCGATAACCAGGTAGTGCCCCCTATAGCCAGGTAGATGCCCCTTATAGCCAGGTACTACCCCTATAGCCAGGTAGTGCCCCCTATAACCAGGTAGTGCCCCCTATAGCCAGGTAGTGCCCCTTATAGCCAGGTAATGCCCCCTACTAGCCAGGCAGATGCTCCCTAATAGCCAGGCAGATGCTCCTATAACCCGGTAGTGCCCCATAATAGCTATATAGTGCCCCCTAATAGCCAGGTAGATGCCCCTATAGCCAGGTAGTGCCCCTATAGTCAGGTAGTGCCTATTATAGCCAGGTAGTGCCCATTATAGCCAGGTAGTGCCCAATAATAGCCAAGTAGTGCCCCCTAATAGTCAGTTAGTGCCACCTAATAGCCAGGTAGTACCAATATAGCCAGGTAATATGCCCCCTGCAGTTAATGATAATAAAATAAATAAAAAGTACTCACCTCACCACGTTTCCACGGTCCCCACGTTCAGGTCCAAGAGCTGCTGAGCAGTGCAAGTGATCATGCTGCTTGTGCCGTCACGCAGCTCCCAGAGATCTCCTCGGCGGCAGGGCTGCCAGCCGAAGAGATACCAGCGTCGCAGGGGGAGCGGTGAAAGCCATGCGCCCCCCGCGACACTGATACATACGGGGGGCAGGATGGTAACAATCCATCCTGCCTCCTCCCTGTACCAGCAGCTGCACAGCGAGTGTGCAGCTGCTGAGTGACTCTGCGCAGCCATGTTACAATGGCTGCGCAGAGTCCAATGCCAATCCCCGGGCAGGCGAGGCGGGCGCCCCCCTTCGGGTGAGCGGACCCTCGCCCACCCCTGGGAATGGCCCTGTGTCTTACATGCAGAAATGTTTGAACTTTGAAAATGGCAAATTTTTCAAAATTTTCATTATATTTTTCACAAATAAGCAAGGATTGAATAGACCAAAATTTCTTACTAACTTACAACACAATGTGTCACAAGAAAACAATCTCTGAATCACATGGATACATAAAAGTTTAAAAAAGTTAATCTCACATAAAGTGACACATTTCAGATTTCAAAAATAGGGCTGTGTCAGGGAGGTAAAAACTGGCTGTGGTGATAATGGATTAAACAGACGCTTTATTAACAATAAAAAAGAACATTGTCCACTACATGTGGTTTAAGGAGTTAAGCACATTGCAGAGTCCAGTCCATGCAACCTGTACAGATACTAAAATTGAGTTTTAACAGACTTCACATGTATCGAGATAATCTCTTCTAGAAGCAAAGTTAGTAGTTCAATAGAGACAAGCCAATCACAGAAAATCTTGATAATATGTATGGATAAAATAATTTATATTGTTACTGATTGAGGGTACAAAAATCCATATTAAAATGTATCTTTTAATATTCAATTAAAAAAATACCAAAACTTAAACCCAATATCACACTCTGACACCAGAGCGATCCAAACACCAATATAGCATAAATAAATAGGGAGTCTCACACAGCTTATAAAAGGCCTAACCAGGTATGTTCTTATATATCTCTCATGGTTAGTTGTTTTCTCTGGTTTTGGGGATGGTTTTCCAATTTGCATTCTTCCACTGTTAACTCACTAAGATGTACAACAGGGGGAAGGATTTAGGCGAGTCATGGTGCAAAGATAACCCTACTGACACCCCTAACAAACCCTTCAATACCACAGGGTAGTTGCCCCGACAAGGGGAACTTACCTTGATAAACCCTGTGTTCACCCTAATGTTCTACAGCACCTCCAAATCCATAACATTTTCAAGAAATGTTCATGTCTAATTTGGATATAGACTAATTTATAAAAAAACATTTCCCCTTCAATATTACATATGGAGGTTCATCAGGGGACAGCTATAATCCAAGTTCAGATGTTGAGGGAGTAATGACAGTACTCCCTTAGGGATACTGTTCAATACAAAGGTACTCTGTACAAGCCACAATGGGCTATATGGACCACCTCTGATTGTGTCCAGTTCATTGGAAATGGTACTGGGCTATAAAAGGTTACAAAGCTGCTTCCCTCTAAAATCCACATCCAATCAAAGCTACAATGGTTACTAGCCAATTCCCCCTCACATGGGTTTGTCATCATGTACACACATGTTCACCTCCTGAGTCTAATGGCAGCCTAGTGGTCTTCCCATCCTTCTGCGCGGGCGCCTCCACCATGTGTTCGGAAGGGTGGACGTGAACATCTCAGCCACATGTGGATTTCCCGTGTCTCATACAGTCTAGTATGCAAGTGCGCCTGGCAAACATCCAGTGCACAGTAAGTGCGCATGTCAGACATCGCTTAGTTAGGCTCCACAGCCCTGAAAAGATACCCGGCATCTCTGAAAACTGTTGCGCAGGTGCACCAACAATAGCATCTAGCGCACATTTTGCTGCATATGTCAGAAGCACTGTAAGCATAGGAAAAACCTCCATGTTAACAGAGCCCACCATTCTGACAGCCTGAAATGCATCCCCATAGGATAAAGAATAATGAAAGAAAGTATATGCTTCTCATATTCCACACAAACTCATAGACATGGAGGTTTCCAGAATCAAGATGATTTCAACTACAGGGGATACAAATTAACTTTCTATTTACATGATAGAAGAGTAACAATGTAATATTTTAGAAGTGGAGGTGGCTGAATTCATCAGATGGGGAGGAGCAGCCTATACTGCCATGCTGAGAATAAGTTCACAGTCCATATATGAAATTAAATTTACATAAAGGATGTCCAGAATATGGAAGTCCTTAGAAGAATTACAGTTAGGACAATCATGTCCCAATACCTGTGGAAGTTGATCCCCCAGTGGTCAACCTAAGATAAAACATCTGAAGAAAAGAGTCTCTTGTTTGGACTGTTCCTAACAGTATGTTTATTCTGTTTCCTTCCTAAGGATCTTACTGTCCACATCACCTTTTCTGGGTAAGAGTCTTACTTGTTCAATCACATTAAACTTTATGCCTGCTGCATTTCCTTCATGCAAGTCCCTTTGCCAGCGGGGTATCTCTGCGTTTCCTTATATCCCCTAAAATGTTCCCCAATTCTATGTCTCAGTTGTCTCTTAGTCTTCCCCACATACTGATGTTTACAGACACAAGTACACAGATATACCACCCTTTCTGTACGGCAATGGCAATTAAATAAATCTCTGATCTTGTATTTCTGTTCATAAATATTACCTTGAAAACCCTTGTTTGAGGTATATATGGACATGCAAGACACCCACTATACCGATGTCTTTTAGCCAGGAAAGATGTAAAATTTTGTCATGGGCACAAAGGAAAGACCTCCCTTTCTGTTTCTGTGAGTGGAAGTGATGATAAAGTAATTATTTGGTTGGAATAACTACAGTTTACTTTGCTGCCTTTTAATAGAGATAATCATGAAATTGGTTAAAGTAGAGTAGAAAAAGTATTTACCTGGATGGCAGTCCTATTAAAACAAAGCAGCAATGTAACCGCCTATCCCTTGAAAATCCACAGAAATGTCTTGATGTAGTTTTTCTTCCAGATATTTTTATGGAAAAGAACAGTTTTAAAATAAAACAAGCAGGACCAGCATATACACACGTGAACAAAATTGTTGGTACCTTCCCATTAAAGAAAGAAAAACACAAAGGTCTCTGAAATAACTTGAAACTGACAAAAGTAATAAAAATGTAAATTTACTGAAAATAAACTAATGAAAATCAGACATTGAATAGTAGTTCCACTTAAAAAAAACAAAAAAAAATTATGAAACTGGCCTGACAAAAATTATGGTTGCCCTTAACCTAATATTTTGTCGCACAAGCTTTTGAGGCAATCAATGCACACAAATTATTTCTGTGACTCTAAATGAGACTGCACCTGTGCACAGATATTTTGGCCCACTTCTCATGAGTTTACTGCTTTGACTGTCTCAGGTTTGAAGGGTGCTTTCTTGAGACTGCATGTTTCGGCTGTTCTCACAGATGTTCAAAGGATTTAGATCAGAGCACATAGAATGCCACTTCAGACTAGACCTATGCCTAGTGTTTTGGGTCAATCTACTGTTGGAGGACCCATGACCTGCGATTGAGACCAAACTTTCTGAAATTTCACTCCAGAATGCCTTAATAGCCTTAAGATTTCATTGCACTCTGAACAGATTTGAGACAATCTGTGTAAGATGCAGCAAAGCAACCCCAAAACATAAATGAGCCTCCTTCCTGTTTAAGAGTAGGTACAAAGTTGTTTTCTTTGTATGTTTCATTTTCATATCTGTGAACATAATGTGATCAGAGAGGAGTGAATTTCTCAAAAATTAGTTCGCCAGATTCGCAGAATTTTCCGTCAAAAATCGTTTCAACCCGAATTTATATGTGATGAATCGCATTAAAAACAGCTATTTCCTGGCTTTGGAGAGCCTGTATGGTGTTCTAGAACATTGTGCCATGCTCAAATATGCATAGGGAGCGTGGTTTGGTATTAAAACAATGCTGTGTTTTAGTATGACATGCAGATGACAGGCGCTGCTCCTAGAATCGCTTCACACTTCACTTAATCGGGGTTACAGGGGCAAAACTGACCAAATAACAGAAGTGGGAACTTGCCTGACAAGGTAATGTCAGCACCAGCTAGAAAGAACCGAGCTGAGGGCCAAGATCCTACTATAGCGTCAAAGAACGCATTCCTTTTACACTGTCATCAGATGATTCCACAAATTATGACAGAATCTGTACTGTTAAATGCTGATATATGTAGAGCCCTCACAACCCCCCCAAAAGAGTGGAGAGGATGTCAGCAGTAATTTTTCGTTGATGTCACTGATCGTTTTGCCCTTTGATCCGTCAGTGTCCGTTATCAATCGGTCAATAATTCGTCATTACTGCTAAAGCCAAAAACAAACAGGAGTTGATCCAAAACAGAGATGACGAGTAAATGGGATATTTGCATGTCTTCTGTGTTTTGAATCAACTCTTGCTTTTTGCTACCTAATCATCAGACAATCCTGATGCAAACAAAGGACCATGTCATACTGACCTTATGGCTTCTCCAAAGACATAATCGGTTGTGTTTGTCCTTTACATTCCTTCTGACTGCTGGCGCCATGAGTGGCGAGGAGCAGGAGCATTTGGATCAATACATGATGGGAAAGACAGACGACAGCAACGGCTGTTACTGTTGCTGCGGCAGGATGGAACACCACATATGGGACACGTTTCTCCCAGGCCACTGGATGGTGATTCTGCATGTGTTGACACAGGGCTGTGGTGCCAATATTAGGTCCCTGGCCAAGCTGCCATCCTCTCCTGCCAACGATGATGATGAAACCCTTGCTTCACCTTGCTCCCAAGTACGATGATCAGCTACATCGTCATCGATTAGTGTTTGCCCATCACTGCTGTCCTCCTCAATGGTCTCGATCTGCAGAGCCTGACTGCTCCCAACATAACCTCCCATACCACCCTCTCCACATCACTACTTGCCCGCCTACTGCAAGAAACATCGGATGTCTGCCCCATCTCTTTGCTGCCAAGTAGTTGCTCATTGTTCTCACATATTTCGTCTTCGCTGTGGCGCAGAGCCCAGACCACATAGTAGTTCTCTGGCTGAGGGAACCGAACGGGACAGATGCGGGTTGAGGATGGGTGAGGGCCCCTGACCTGCTCCCGGACCATGCCAACTAAGGGTTGTGTCTGATGAGCCCACCGACTCTTGGCTGGTGTTGTCAGATGTCATCTGGGAGCATGTGAATGACCTAGTCAACCAATCAAGAACCGTTGGGATGCTGATCAACACACGGCCGCTAGATGACACCGATTGCTCTGGCCTCGCCGAGTCACCCTTGCTGCGACATCCCCTCACTGTGCTGCGACCTGTGCCTGCTCCAGGAACATTTGTGGAACTGCCACTCCCATGTGAAGGGCTTGCCACCTCTTTGTCTGACATACTGTTTGATCAAAAATTTACAATACAACAAACTCTTTTTAATGAAGATGTATGTATATGATAAATATATTCCAAATATCAGTGGCACACTAAAAACTAAGCAAAACATCAAAGGCATATAGGAATTTTTTGAAAATCCATTACTGCTAAGGAAGTGTGAAAACCCGGGATTCTTAGTTCACAGTTTTGATCAAAAATGTTTAAGCTCACCTCCCAATTGCGTCAAGGGGATCCCAGCACAGGTGAGTTCCTAACATTAAAATGTTACCTCTCTAGTAGCCTGTTCAGACTACAACATCTCAGGGAGTGAAAAGAACTTGCTACTGAATAACCCTGCACTGGTTTATAACCCTGACCTGGGATCAAATTTCAGTCGATACATGCTTCAATTTGATCGAGAGCCCAGAAGAATTCAGACAGTGTTGAAAGCCAAAAGTGGATTTACAAAATACTAACAAAATGAAAAAACTTTTAGGACCAAAATAGTAACAATGTAAAACTGTTACATGGCAAGACTCTGCATAACTTATCTGTTAAATTGTTGCAAGTCAAATTTATGAATGAAATAACCAAGGTGATTGTCTGTAAAATTATGCCAGTTTCACGTTCCAAACTGTAGTGGATGGTGAGATAAGGAGCCTGAAAGTCAAAAGTTCAAAACATGGTTGCCCTTTTGCTTGTTGTTTCCCTTTGTTGATGGAGAATATGGAATCCATAAGACAGGCATTAATTGTATACTTAGGTACTCAAAGTCAGGAGCCCATTTTAAGTTAGTATTAGTTTAATGGAATTTATTTCTTCTATATGGAGAGTGATGTTCATAGCCCTTGATGGACAGAAATGGAGGTGGACAGGGTGTGCAGGAGAATAGGTAAAGTGGTATGGAAAGGAGGAAATGTAAAATAAGGAACAGAAGTAAGCATGTGCAAATATAAGAAACTACCCCATCATTCATCGTCTATTTCCTCTGAAATATGTTTCATTTGGTACTGGGTTCCTTGTTTTCAGCATATGTTAGCTCCGTTTGTTAACTGCAAAACATTGTCTTACCTGACTCTTGGCCTTTCACCCTATACTGCTGGAGGTTTGTGAGCTGTCTCTATGCTGCTAACACCATTAAATGCCACAAAACCTTGCCCAGTCTTTACTCGGGGCCATAAATTCCACACGTTTTTTTTTAAGAGCCATTAAGGGGGTTTTGCCACAAAGTGACTTCCTTACCTGTTATCTGCTCAGGACAGAAGATAAACAAATCATGCTGTGTCATGAACTGCTGCAGGGGAGAGAGAGAGGGGGCCCGAGCAGAGCGAGTAAGCAAGGGAGCGTCTGCAATGTTTACTAAGATAATTACATTACAACTAGTGGATTCTCTATACAGCAGAAAGCCTCATACACTGCACATTTCTCCCCAGGCCCTTGCAAGCTCCTTCATGTTTCCTGTCATCAGATAATAAGTGCAAACACGCAAGCGCGGCCAGATCAGCTCCTGTCAGCTCCTGTTCATGTCTAATGTAAACTTTTAAGTAACTAAGGGCATGTAAAGAAAGCTGTAGCTCTCACAGGCTTCACTTTTTGTAATCACATATATTTAGCAAAGTAATTAAATACCCATTTTGGAGGATCCCAGGTCAACATTACATCGTGGCAAAACCCCTTTAATTTCACAGTGCTGTAAATTGGAAAGGAGTTTACATATAGAACATAAATCCAAACAAGAAGAAAATAACAATAAATAAGTAATAATAGGTGCAGAGTTAGAGAGGACCATGCCTGCAAAGGCTTACAACTTACAAGGGAGGAGGAATGAGACAGAGGGTGAGGGACAGACATGTTTGTGGGGTGGAGTAGTGGAAGCAGGGTTAATATGCTTTGTGTCCCAACAAAGTTTCTGTGGTCTGTTGCTGCTGTTTTGTCTTGTTATAAGGACCCTGAGGTAAGGCAAAGCTTTTTTTTTATTTCTGAGACTCACCTACTGCACCTACTACTCAGTTATTGTGTATTGCCTTATTAATCTCTTTGCTGCTGTGGTCATTTTTAGCTCTTTTTGCTGTCTAAAGGACAATTCTCTCTGCAGCTAATTATTCTGTCTGAGGTAGAACTTAAAAGATTTCCTAAAGGATTTGTAGCCACTGCAAATATTATGATACAAGAAACTAAAAGAGGCCTCAGTTGCTAGTTACATGACAGACACCAATACTGCTCAGACTTTACAACTGAAGTGACTTCACTCTGGAGATACAGTAGGTATCTTCTTTAATTCTACTTAGTATATTGGCTAAAGGAAAGAAGTTATGTTAAATATACCCCCGCTTATTAAAAATTCAGATCCTACACTGCTTATGAACTCTGGCTGTGATCCTCTATATTAACTAGATGCCAACTGTCACGGAAAGACGAGTCAGTAGGTACTGACACGTCGTTCGTTGGGTAGTTGTGGATACTCTAGGCCACCGCAAGCGTAGATAGTGGTATAGAGAACTATGTCAGTGAGTGGAGTCTAAGGGGTCACCGGTCTTCACCGGAGCCTGACGAAAGTTGCTCCCAACTACAGGTAGTGAACCACACCTTCCTGGTGTCCTAAATGAGCAGGCTTTAAAGAGAACCTGTCACATAGTTTAGCCCCTCCATTGCTGAGGGCAGCACAAACTAGTGACAGAGATGTTGTTTCTAGCACTGTGTCCCTTATTCTGTAAGATAAAGCAGCTTCAGAGTATTTAATGCTCAAATCTGGCAGCTTGTAGCCTGTTCTGTCAGAGATTAATCCAGTTTATCCATGACCAGGTATTAGCCCCACCCACCTGCAACTAGCCACACCCACTCATGACTGATTCAACCTATTACTTTGAATGGGTAGAAACCTATGGAGAACCCTATGGGCTAACTGTGGGTGGGCGGGACTAACTGGCTAATTGACTCACGGAGTAAAACTAACATCATGTATACTGCACAGTGAACGCAATGAAGAAAAAACCCACTACCAAAATAGCTATATTTTTTGCATACTGACCACAAAAGGAATTAAAAGAAGAGCAAAAAGTCAAGGCTCCCCAAAAATGATATCAATAACAATGTCAACTCAACCCGAAAAAAACCAAGCCCCGACCAAGTTCATTAAACAGAGAGTAAAAAAGTTATGGCTATCAGAAGACAGCGATGCAGAGATATTGTTTTACACAATAAAAAACACTTTTTTTTAAGTGCTACAACATAAAAAACTATATAAATTGGGTATCACCATAATTGCATTGACCCGTGGAGTAAAACTAACATGTCATGTATACTGCACAGTGAGTGCTGTTAAAAATAAAATTAAAAAAACACTACAAGGATTATTGTATTTTCTGCATCCTGCCTCCCAAAAAATGGATTTGAAAGCAATCAAATGTCCTATTTCCCCCCAGAATGGCACCAATAAAAACATCAACTCATCCCACAAGAAACATACACGGCTATGTACACTGAAAAATAAAAAAGTTATGTCCCTCAGACTATGGTGATGCAAGTTTTCTTTTTTGAATAAAAGTGTACTTTGAAAAGCAGTAAAACATTACAAAAAAATATATACATTTGGTATTGCTGTAATTGTGTTAGCCTGCTGAGTAAAGCTAGCATGTCATCTGTACCACACAGTAACATCTGTAATAAATCATAATAAAAAACATTACCATGATTGCTGAATTTTGTTTATCCCGCCTCCAAAAAGCCTTGATAAAAAGCGATCAAAGTGTCATATGAACCATAAAATCGTTATTCTGCAAAAAACAAGTACTAATACAGCTCCAGATACAGAAAAATAAAAAAGTTATAGCTGTCAGACAATGATGACATAAATACGCATTTTTTTCAATTCTATTGTGGAATAGTAATAAAACATAAAAAGCTATATAAAATTGATTTCATTGTAATCGTACTGACCTGCTGTCAGGGCTAAGTTGTGCTCAGACTGCAGACAGGCTGCAACAGCTGATGTACGCTCCCTCCCTGATACACTTGCTGCTGATAGCTCTGTGAGTGACAGGGGCCCAGCCACTCCTGACAGGGGGGCGAGTGCACCAGCCAATGGGAGGACCCGGAGGCCGCTCCAATCAGCTGCGGGGGCGGTATCCAGGAATCCCTTTTAAAAACTCCCTGAAAGCTGACTGCTGCGCCTGTGATATTCCTGGCTTACCTCGTGTTTCCTGTTCAGTTTTTGGGTGTTTTGCGTATCTATGTACCTGACCTTGGCTTGTTCTCCTGACCCGCTTGTCCCTGATTTGTGCTTCGCTTCCTTTTGGGCTCTTGACCTCGGCTTGTTTACGTTTATCCCCTGGTTCTGATTTGTGGTTTTTGGCGTTCCTATTTGATATATACCCGGACTGTCTGACTAGTCTTCCTTCTGACGGCCCCATCACTTTAGCAGCGCAGGGACTGTCGCCCAGTTGCCGTCTGCCGCCTAGGGCAGCACGTCAAGTAGGCAGGGACAGTGGGCTGGGTTCCAGTTAGGGCTCACTGCACCGTTACTGCTCTACCCTCACTATGGACCCCATGACAGCTCTGGTAGAGCAGATGCAGGGGCTAAACCAGCTAGTCCAGGATCTGGCGCTGAGGGTAGAACATCAGGAGGCTACCCCAAGTCAGAGGGTCCCTGCATTACCTTCCCCTCCTGTGGAACCCCCTATCCATTTGCCTGACAGGTTTGCAGGTAACAGGAGGGCCTTTGTGGCTTTTAGAGAGGGTTTGTCGCCTGTTATTTCAGGCTCCGCCCACTTCCCTCAGGAATGAGGAAAAAAGGGGTGGGAATTGTTATGTCCTTACTGCAGGGTCCCCCCAGGAGTGGGCATTTTCGTTACCGCATGACTCACCTGAACTGTCTTTGTGGACAGGTTCTTTGCCGTCTTTAGGGGTACTCTTTAATGACCCAGATAGGGAAGCTGTGGCTGAGGCTCAGTGACCACCTTGAGGCAGGGTGAAAAGACTGTGGAGGAGTTTTGCTCCGAATTTCGTCGCTGGTGCGTTCCGTCTGGGTTGGAACGACGCAGCTCTCAATGCCAGTTTAGATTAGGGTTAGCTGACCATGTGAAGGATTTATTTGGTGGCTTACCCCCCCCCTGGTACTTTAGATGAGGCCATGGCACTGGCCGTTCGTCTGGACAGACATTTTAGGGAGAGACGGCAAGAAAAGGTTCCCCCCCCGGGGGTCCACACCATGGTCACCCCTAAAACCCGTTGTTTCCCGGGACGTAAACCCAGGGGGAGCCCATGCAAGTAGGGGCTTTTTCTGCCCACTGCGGCTAGTGACTGTAGGAACTACTCGTCGCATCCAGGGGTTTGTGCTTCTACTGTGGAGAAGATGGACACAGAATTCGGGAATGCTCCAAAGGGAAGACCAGGTTGGAAAAACTCCAAACGTCCTAGGTGGTCAGCGGGAGGATCACCTAGGCGAGCAGGTATTTCCTATTGTATCTAATAAGTTGCTGCTACCAGTTAAGATTTCATACTTTCGCTGTCCGGTTCTGGGAGTGCGTTTGGGGATTCTGGATCAGCTTCTAATTTTTGTTAATGCGTCTTTCGCCAAACGTCGGGCCTACCTTGTAGACCGCTATCTGACTCGCTGCGGGCTGTGGCTATTGACTCCACTCCACTAGCTCGGGGCACAATCCAAATATTGTACCCCTGAGCTGGAGATGGTGGTCGGATCCATACATATTAAAAAGTGTATTTCTATTGTCATGGAGGGGCTCCCCGTGATGTGGTGTTGGGATTGCCCTGGTATCAGAAACATAATCCAGTGTTTGACTGGAATTCCCAGGGAAATTAGTCAGGGGGGGGACAGCGGTGTGTTGACAGATGTCTCCTTACCATGCTGGGCAATACTGATGTCAGGCTAATGTTTATCTGGAAGCAGCTGTCCCAGCGTTTTAAGCCTATGCGGCATCTTGTTAAGTCGAATGCTCGGGCTAAGGGTTTCCCGAACTCGTCCTCCTGGTGAACTATGCCCTCCACCTGTACCTGAACGTCCATATGTGGTTGAGGAGGTGGGTTAACCCGGGGGATTATCAGCTGAAATTACCCTCTTCTCCCCTGTATACATAACGTTCCCGTTGTGCACTTCGTAAAGGTATATTCAGCCTGTGACTCCGCCCTCTAGGCCTCCTTTCTCCAGTTCGCATAGAGGGGGAGTTAGAACCCAGACCAGGGAAGGGTCGAGTGGCCCCTCCTAAAAAGGGGGGGGGTACTGTCAGGGCCCAAGCTGTGCTCAGACTGCAGACAGGCTTTCAACAGCTGATGTGCGCTCCCTCCCTGATACACTTGCTGCTAACAGCTCTGAGAGACAGGGGGCCCAGCCACTCCTGACAGGGGGCGAGTTTCACCAGCCAATGGGAGGATCCCGGAGGCCGCTCCAATCAGCTGCAGGGGCGGTATCCAGGAATCCCATTTAAAAATCCCTGAAAGCTGACTGCTGCGCCTGTGATATTCCTTGGCTACCTCTGTTTCCTGTTCAGTTATTGTGTTTTGCTTATCTATGTACCTGGGCCTCGGCTTTTTCTCCTGACCCCGGTTTTTCCCTGATTTTGTGCTTCGCTTCCGTTTGCTCTTGACCTCAGCTTGTTTACGTTTATCCCTTGGTTCTGATTTGTGGCTTTGGCGTTCCCATTTGATATTTACCCGGACTGTCTGACTATTCTTTCCTTCTGCGGCCCCAAACACTTTAGCAGCGCAGGGACTGTCGCCCAGTTGCCGTCTGCTGCCTAGGGCAGCACGTCACGTAGGCAGGGACAGTGGGCTGGGTTCCAGTTAGGGCTCACTGCACCTCCCTTGACGTGACACCTGCACAATAAGTTATGTCATTTATACTGCATGGAAAACGTAAAAATGAAGCCTAAAAAACAATGCGTCTTTTTTTCACCCATTTTCACAGCCCAGTGCAAAAACAACTGTAGAGTGTTGAATCCAATTGTGGAAGGTTTCACCTATTCTAGTACGTTAGGGGCTCTGCAAATGTCACGACACCCCTAAAACTCTGTGTTCAAAAAGTCAAATAGCACTTCCTCCCTTGTATGCTCTGAAATGCGCCCACACAGGAGTTGACACCCACATATAGGGTATTGCCAATCTTGGAAGAAATTAATTAATACATTTTGGGGTGCCTTGTGAAAATTACAATATAAAAAGCAAGAAATGAAAATCAAAAAAGTTAAATATCCCACAGAATGAACTTATCAGGAAAAAGATATCTCAAAAAAATAATAATTTCTTTTAATTCATTATTACTTTATTATTAAAACATGCAAAATAATGATAGACTCACCACTTTGGGTAAAAGTTATTATGCCATCAGGGAACTGTAGCCCTATAAGATGACCCTAAGGGCATACTAGCCTTTACCCCTTAGAATTGTTAGCCTTTTTGTTTAACACCCATTAAGTTTTCATTGCCCACTGAAGAGTTCAGCTTATGCTAAATGAAATGCATCTAGGCTGTTCTAATACTTATTTTTAATCATCTTTTGGTTAATGGTAACTGCCTTTCCTAGCATTAGGGATTGTATGTAGGGTACAATAGGAACAAGTTTTGCAGTGTCGCTCTTATCAGGGCAATAGCCCCACTAACAGTCATAATAGGGTTTTCTGACCACAGGGATAGAGTAGCCTGGATACCTATTATTTTTTCACTGATTTCTATTTTGGTGAGCAATTGAGAGAAAAAAAAAAGCTGAGCTTAGCAGCGAAATCGTGATGTTTGGTGCCCAAAGTGATGAGTCTATCATTATCTTTGCATTTTAAAATATTGAATTTATATTTATGTTTTGTTTTATTGAGATATCTTTTTCCTCATTAATGTTTTGTGAAAATGAAACATTTTCAGCTAAAACTGCAGACTGTTGGCAAATAATACATTTTTCATTTTGACAGTCTAAATGCAAAGAAAAAATTGTGAAACACCTGTGGGGGCAATATTCTCATTACACCTCTGGATATGATTTTTAAGAGCTGTAGTTTCCAAAATGAGGCCTTTTCAGGTGTGTTTTTTTTTTTTAATCAGACTTTTTCATTGTTAAGATAAAGTTCAAGCTTCCATTGTGACACATCATAAAGAGATTGCATGCACAGAAACAAAGCCCTCCCATCCCAACTAGAAACCTCAAAGCACCTAATAACTAAAGTGCCCGCGGCACTTTGTAATGCGCCTGAGATCGGGGGCATGCTGGAGGCGTGTTCCACTACAATCATACGATTCTACACATTTATGACTTTTGATCGACAAATCCAGGCACATTACTGCTGGAACAGATAGACCACTTTAAAAAAAATTTCCGGAGCCAGAATTTTCGTTTAGTAGCTAGAAAACGCTAAATCTATGACCCACAGTAGAACTGGTTCACAGATTCAGGGGCATTCTATGCTACTAACACATGCAAAAAAAATGGAGTCTGAGCGCCAAAATACATACATATAACCCTTAGTGAGTGCCCTGGTTCTGGTTTTCCTCCTACTAATTTTTTTAATATATAATCCTCTAATGAATGTTTTTAACGTGTCCCACTCAAAAGCATTAGAAGTGGTACCCTCATTTTGCACAAAAAGTCTACTAGTTCATCATTCAAAGAATTGTGGATTAGTTGTACCCAAAATGGATTTAGATGCCAAAGACCCCTAGGAAGAACTGTACCTCCCCCAAAGTTTAACCTAACTCCGCACCCCATATTCTATTTCCCAGATATAAACCAGCATAGAGTCAGACCCTATAGCCAGTTCAATCCTTGATAATGAACCATGAGAGGGAAAATAGCATAAATATTGGATAACGTTTGGAAATTTCACTCTCCAAACATCACTAAGCCCCACTTCTTCTAAAAGACGTGACAATGAAGTGGGTTGAATATGGAGATCAATAGTACCTCTTTGCATTTTATCTCAGTATGGGTGCAGGATGCATTTTTCATCCAATGGATAGACTCCTTTGTCAAATGGGTCTCTGAGAGACAGACAATAGCTGGTTGGGCTTGGTTCAGCAAGGAAAAGACAGCATATCTTTTAGAAGCCTGTCTCATACCCTTTACATTCCAGGCAATCACATTAATGCAATTATCCATAAAACCATAGGTTATTATTAATGTCTACAGAGAAGTCATACACCAACCAAGGAAAATATCTCACATAGTCTGATACATACCATGCTTCGAGTATCCCCCAACTCCAACACAACAAACTTAGTAAATAGCAACACATAAACATTCTCTTCTCACCGAAGAGACCAGAGCAACCTGTTCTCGTAAACGACCTGTAGTAAAGTGAAAAACACTTAAAAAACTACAGAGGTCTTGTAACCACTCCCCCCCATTTCCTTCTTTCCTTATGTG
This sequence comes from Phyllomedusa bahiana, assembly GCA_025379985.1. Taxonomy (NCBI): domain Eukaryota; kingdom Metazoa; phylum Chordata; class Amphibia; order Anura; family Hylidae; genus Phyllomedusa; species Phyllomedusa bahiana. Next base: position 5,410 of record JAODAL010053964.1, on the reverse strand, counting down.
TCTTCCCATGTCTTTATGTTCAGTTCTGTGTTTGGAATGTTATGTGTGTCTGGTGCTAGCTCCACTCACTGATATTACTGTATCAGCTTATTTTAGTTCCTTTTGACGCTTTTTGTTATGTTATCTACTGGCATAAGATGCCTTAATCAAGGGGCATTCAAGTTCTCATAATGATGTTCAATACAGCAAGATATGCCTCATTCTATTTTATGCACACAATCTTTATTCGATGATATTGTATTTTGTATTTGGTTTTTTATGTGCTGTTCTGAATTACATACTCTGTATGTATCATTTTTTGAAGAAAAAATAAATGTTATTAAAGACACAATTACTAAAACCCCCCAAAAAACTACAGAGGAGTGTGGAATAAACACTCCCGCAATAAAATATTTAGCCTTTTTGAACACCCTGAGTAGGAGGACCAACTGTCAATACTTTACAAAGTGAATGAACTACATGACACAGAAGAAAAAGGATATTCAGTCCATCGGGTCAGAGAACCTAATAATCTTTTCCTTGGAGTCCAGCGAATGCTGTGCTGCGCCTGGAGAATCAAAATGGTGGGTAGCTCCAAGTGCCACAACACGGAGCTTCGCTAGATACATAATAGAATATGGCACTGATAGGTTCCTCAATCGGCATTTGATATCCATGAATTGTGTCCTCCGTTTTTTGCACCTCAGTAGAAAAGTCAGGGTAAATGGAGACTTTCTGACCTTCCATCATCAAATCTTTCTGATCAGACATAGTACAGCATCACGATCTGTGAAGTATAGCAATTTAATTAATATTGAACGTGGTGTGACGGGTATGTAATCTATGAGTTCTTTCAATCGCAAAAAATGGAGACATTTTTTGTTTAAAAAATATATTTAACAACTAGGATTCACAGAAAACAACTGGGTCATGACCATCTATGCATTCTGGAACACCTCCTAAGTGTATGTTGTTTCTTCATGATCGATTTTCAAGATCATCTTCTTTAGCAAGAAGTGTAGAAATATCCAGTGATGCTTTTTTCTTTGGAGAAAGCAGGCAGTGAATCTTCAACTGAGCTAATTCTCTCTTCAGCAGCTTGTAGCCTGTTGTTTATTTTATGCATATCCTGGCATACTATGGCTATATCATCCATCAGAGCACTCATATGTCCATTCAGAGTAGATAAATTAGCATTGCACATGGAAATAGCTGAAAAGACATCACTCAAAGTGGGCTCCCGCTCCAGCCTAGCACTACCACTGCCTGATATAGCTGTATCCCTGTCCTGATCCACAGCTTCTCTGTTGCATATATTAAGCACACACATGTCCTGCTACTGCATGTATGGGGTAAAAAATTGTAATAGACTGTACAGTCTAAGGGATATCCAGATCATGTCTTTCAGAAAGCATACAGACTAGCATTGACCACTGAGAGGATACAATTTCTCATTTCCAAGGAGAGAGGGAACAATTGGACATTTACTTGCATCATAGGCACCTTTGACAATGCTGCTGGCCCTGTAAAACAGATTTTGAAACGCCACTGGCATATTCTTAGGATGGACCCTGACCTCAAAAAATGTTGTGGTGGAAAATCCATCCATTACCTATAGACATGGCAAATGTTTGAGTGATCAGTTGGTTCACAGTCATTTCGTAACACCTACATTTTCAGTGTGGCATTACATTAATTGTAAATCTGCACGTCATCTATTTGATCACATCACATGTGAATGTGGGACTATATATAGCATATATATATATATATATATATATATATATATATATATATATATATATATATATATATATATATATATATATATATATATTATATATATATATATATATATATATATAGCTTCAGTTCCTTTACATTTAAGACTGCCTCTGTAGTGTGAAATCAAATAATAAAATACTGTTCTATTGTCTAGCCGATCGCTTATTCTTTCAGTAGCGATCATCACTGGCGCGTCTCTGACATCGCCGTGCTGTTGAGTTGTTATACAGCCTGGCCTGGAGACTCCTGTGTCTCATTTCTATGACGCGGCTTCCAAGGCGCACGTGCCGGTACATGCTGACTCCAGCGTCTCCACACACTACACAGCCGCATGCTGTGTTGGCCGCAATGGGCTCTGACTATTCTATATGCAGCGACAGCAACTTAGTAAGTATTCCTGTCTAATTCTCTCTATGCTCTTCCTTGTTATCATGGAATACCTGTGAGCACTTATTTCAAGAGGTGCTTATTGTGACCTATTTTCTGTCCGTATGATTCTTTATGGGCACATATGATGCAGGTAATCCACTTTTCATTTGGACTTGTACCGGCCCAGTGAATACTTGTCGATATCAGTACATGTACACAGCTTGCCTATTGTTGATGTTTATATAAGTTGTTGCACTGTCATTCCCCTAACTATATGTATTTATCTATGGGTTGTGGCTTTTTATTATCATAAGTCTTCCTGCAGAGTGTTGCACTTTGTGGGGCCCATGGCTATCTATAAAGGGGCCCATTAACCTCTTTTTTTTTACAGAATTGACCTTTGGTCTACACTTCTGTGACCTCTTGGTTCCATATTATATATCCCCTTTATGTCCCCTGAAGAGATCTAAGAATGTTTATGAGGGGAGGATCAAAACATGTTGGAACAGGACCTAAGGGACTGTTAGGGTTCCTTGCAGCACAGGGTAAGGTTCCAGACAGGGACACCCTTATCGGGGCGATCACCCTGTATTTTAGTGTTAGGGTATTGTGTGCTAGCCTTTGGTGTAGGGCATAATAGGGCTGAGAGTCGTTGGTTCTGCACCGCTGGCATTCACACACATTTGCATTATTTTCTGTCTTTTTTTTTGTCGTGCAGTAGCTATCGTTATAGTATCCGTTATTTGACACTTTATATCTATTTACTTATTAAAAATTATATTTTATGACCTTTTCTGTTGGTACATTGATGTTGGTTGAAGAAAGCATCCCACCAATTTTGGTATATTAGGATTTTTCTGGTTATTGTAATAGACTGTACACCCTCCAAGCTTTTGGACTAACCCACATAGCTGTTTGGATCTGGGGAGACTGCTGCAGCCTGTGTTCGTTTGTTATTAGAGTGGGCAAATTGCTCTAGCTGAGACACTGCAGTCAGCATCCTCTCTCTGCCTGGGGTCTGGGACTGTGCTGCCATGTTGTGAGCACCATGCTCTCGGGCCTGTTGCTCCTTCCTGGACCTTGTCATGCCGGTGGACAAACTGAGACAGCACCCGCTGCTTTCCCTCACTCAGCAGCGTTGGTAAGTATAAAAAAATCTTAGCCAAAGAGGTTATTTGCAGGATATTTAAAGGGAAACCTGTCACATAGGTTATACCCCCCTTGCTGAGGACAGCACAAGCACAAGTGTCAGACATGCTGTTTCCAGCGCTGTGTCCCTTATTCTGTAAGATGCTGTAGTTTTAGAGTATTTAATGCTCGAATCTTATTCATGAGCAGGTGTTAGCCCTTCAAAGGCTAGCACTGCCCACCTGACAGTTATTCACATGTTTCTACCTATTCAAAGTAATAGGTTAATCAGTTGTGAGGTGGGTGGGGCTAGCCTTAGGTGGGTGGGGCATGAAGAAAACTGACTCTTTCATGACTCTTTTCTGGCTTAAAACTGCAGATTTGAGCATTAAGTACTCTAAAACTACTGCACCTTATAGAATAAGGTACACAGCACTGGAAACAGCATGTTTGTCACTAGCTTGTGCTGTCCTCAGCAAGGGGAGCATAAACTATGTGACAGGTTCTCTTTAAGCTGGTTTTGTGCAGGAACTTTTCTCCACATATCAATCTGACATGCCGCTCAAGCCACCCTTTTTAGGCGTGTTTATAGAGATTTAGCACCTTTTGGTGTCAACAAACGTGAAATGGTGGTTAAAGAAAATCCTAATGAAAATTAGAATCCAAAATCCAAGAGTTGCTCATTATCAGAGGAATCAATGGTGAGCTTTGTACAACTCTGGGATCTTGGCACACGTTTTATCTTCAGGCAAAGACAGATCTTTGGGTGTAAATATAAGTCCTCTGTATTTTTATTAAACAGTAACTCAGGTATGAAACAAGTGCAAGGCATGCACAACATAACAAAACAAAACCTGCTTGTCTGAGCTCTAACTAACAGACTAGTACTCACTATCACTCTGTAAGCACCTCAGCAAGGGGTGACGGACGCTGGTTTCACAGCATGTCTCCTCCCTAGACTCAAAGGTAGCCTGGGGTTGTTGCCACCCCTAGTCAGCTTACCTGCTGACTTATAAAGGCCAGGCAAATCTTGAAGGGGAACATGGTGAGTAAGCACCCACCCTACTCTATGCTTACTCCCAATGAAAGGCTGACCCGGAAATGGATGGAAGCCATACAACATACTAAACGTATGTCAACAGCCTGTACTGTTGAAACCTGTCTAATTTTGGCCTTTCATTCCACCAAGGCTCCTTACCTTGGTGACATGTGTCTGGACTTCTGAAGGTGCATGCCAGGACCCTGGCTGGGATATATACTCCGTTATGTAACCTTGCTGCTGTTGCCACCTTACACAATATAGAATTGCATTTCCCTGGTCACATCTACTGTGTTCCAATCAATAATGGAAAACATTGAAAATCGACAAAAAAAAAGTGAAATTTCACATCCACTTTGCTTTAATTTCTGTGAAACACCCATAGGGTTAAGAAACTGCCTAAATGCGTTTTTGAATACTTTATGGGGTGTAGTTTCTTAGATGGAGTCATTTGTGGGGTGTCTAACACACAGGCCCCTCAAAGTCGCATCAGAACTGGACTGGTCCCTAAAAATATCTATGTTGGAAATGTGAAAAATGACTACTAAATTTATAAACCCACTTATGTCGTAAAAAAAATAAAAGTCATTAAAAAAATTATGCCATTGTACAGGAGACATATGGTAGATGTTAAGTATAAACAATTTTGTGTGGAATAACTGTCATGTACACTACGTGGAAATCCCTAAAGAAGCATTTATGCTATCTATCATACATGAAAAAACTTTGAGACTCTCGGTTCACATATTTTGATCAAAAGATGTTTAAGCTGCCCACGACTTTCAACGTGATCTCAAATCGGGCAGTCCTATCCTATCTTTACCTCTCAATCGAGCCAATCAGGCCTCCCGCTGGGTCAACCGACTTCCATTATTCAGAGAGAAAAAATAAAAAACACCCAACCTGCAAGCTGCCCTTCTTATGACAGCCTGTGAGAGTGGGCGGGGACAGAAACACAAAATGGAGCACCCCTTCCTTTCCATCTAGGTTAAAAAACAAAATACACCAGTTAAAGGTGGTTCTGACACAAAAAACATTCTGAAAAAACGTATGCAAAACCCGGGGGCCACTGGGAGGGGTGCGGCACACATGAATTATACATTCCCCCGC